>OZ024766.1:9483814-9486314 GCA_964016885.1 Eledone cirrhosa
TCTCACTATTTTTTTTTCTATTATCTTTCACGCATCCACTCATCATTATACACACCATTCATTGTACACAAACAGTTACTCATGTCGCAGCTAAAAGACTTAGGTGGACAGTATATTCGCCACACTATTCACAACCAGGAGTCCTTAATAGGTATAGCACTAAAATACCAAGTTTCAGTAAGTATTGTTAACTTTTTGGGGGTACCACATTTCTAACGAAATACACCGCGGGGTAGATGAGGGAGGGTTTGGTCTGGCAGGGTCGGGGTTATGGTTTTGGGAATAATTTTCTTCCACATATGTTGTAAATACATGCAATACTTGTCCCTCTCTTTCTCTCATACACTGATTTATGTACACACCTTACCTTCTCCCTGCTGCACACACATACATACACATCAATGTATTTCTCAGTGTATATATATATATATATATATATATATATATATATATGTATATATATATATATATATAACCAAAGATTAATATGGTTCATTGATTACTCAATGAATATAGTTTTTACAATAGATTAAAAGCACTCTACAGTGAAGTTTTCTGGAGTTATTAATATTATTCAGAATATTAATAAATGAAGAAATTCACATAATCAAAATATATGTTTTATTATATATATTTCGAAGGTACTGTGCTGTTTTTTCAGTACGTCCTCGTCAGATAAAATACATGAATTGATGTAAGACCGTTTGGGAATGTCATACATTAATTCATGTATTTTATCTGACGAGGACGTACTGAAAAAACAGCACAGTACATTCGAAATATATATAATAAAACATATATTTTGATTATGTGAATTTCTTCATTTATTAATATTCTGAATAATATATATATATATATCAATGATATAAATAAATGGAAACTATATTTATAAAACCATATATATGGTTTTATAAATATAGTTTCCATTTATTTAATATCATTGATATTATACTCCAGAAAATCTGTCGAGTGCTTCGAATCTGTTATAAATATATTTGTTGAATTACCAACAAATTAAATATCCCTTTTGCTTATATATATATATATATATATATATATATATATAAAAAAATATATATATATATATATATATATATATATATATATATATATATATATATATATATATATATATATATATATATATATATATATATATATATATATATATATATATATATATATATATATATATATATATATATATATATAGATATATATATATATATATATATATATATATATATATATATACATATATGGAGGCACATGGCTTAGTGGTTAGAGCATTGGCCTTGCAATCGAAAGGTTGTGAGTTCAATTCTCAGACCGGGTGATGTGTTGTGTCCTTGAGCAAGACACTTTATTTCACATTGCTCCAGTTTACTCAGCTGTAGAAATGAGATGATAGGGACTGGGGTCCCTATCATTCCACTGCAAAGTGGTCGTGGAGGTGCCACGGCAAAAAAGTACCCAGCACTCACTGTAAATGAGGTTGGTGTTAGGAAGGGCATCCAGTTGTAGAAATCAAGCCAAAATCAGTTCCCGTCTCACCCTTGGAAAAGTGGACGTAAAATGATGATGAAATGATGATATATATATATATATAATGTGGGTAGATTAGAGAGAAACGAAGCCTGCATGCTCCGATGGATGTGTAATAGTAATATACGCGAATGGCAAAGCATAAATGAATTGAGAGAGAGACTGAGCATAAGAGGAATCAAATGCTGTGTGCAGGAGAGGCGGTTGCGTTGGTATGGACATGTGATGCGTATGAAGGATGACAGCTCCATAAAAAGGTGCAGAGCACTAGAAGTCGATGGAAACCGCGGAGTGGGGAAACCCAAGAAGACCTGGGATGAGGTGATAATAGCCGACCTTACCCATTTACACCTCTCAAAGGCGATGACACACGACCGTGACCTCTGGCGCCACGCAGTAATACAGAGTCACCGAACTCCCATGGGTACAAGCTGAAGCATATAGACAATATGCCCCCACACCGTCCCACTGCAAGGTGGTCATGGAGGTGCCACGACAAAAAAGCACCCAGCCCACACTGTAAAGTGGACGTGTAGGCGCCACGGAAAAAAAGCACCCAGCACTCACTGTAAATGAGGTTGGTGTTAGGAAGGGCTTCCAGCTGTAGAAATCAAGCCAAATCAGTTCCTGTATGAGCAAGGCAGGGTCAGCCGACCAGACACTGCCCACAACAGGACAACCCATCTAACCCATGCTAGCATGAAAGAACAGACGTTAAACGGTGATGAAGATGATGGGTAAACATATTATCCCATTACAATTAGTAATTAAATGCTGTTAATCCTTGATTGTTATATATAAAGTGTATATATATATATATATATTTATACACATACACACATATATATATATATAGTCATACATATAAATAAATAAATGTATGTGTGTGTTGGTGTTAGCAAGGGCATCCAGCCGTAGAAAACCTACCAGATAGTCCTATACCAGCGAGACACGG
>OZ024766.1:9506314-9508814 GCA_964016885.1 Eledone cirrhosa
AAAATGTGGGGGCATATTGTCTATATGCTTCAGCTTGTACCCATGGGAGGTCGGGTACTCTGTATTACTGCGTGACGCCAGAGGTCACGGTCGTGTGTCATTGCCTTTGAGAGGTGTAAATGGGTATGGTCGGCTTTTATCACCTCATCCCAGGTCATCTTGGGTCTCCCCACTCCGCGGTTTCCATCAACTTCTAGTGCTCTGCACCTTTTTATGCAGCTATCATCCTTCATACGCATCACATGTCCATATGTATATATATATATATATATATATACATATATATATATATATATATATATATATAACAAAGAAAATGTGGTAAGAAACCATGTGGACCATAACACACCAGAGTATTCAATACTTAGGGTAGTAGTTCGCATCTAGCTGTTGAAATGGCCGGGGCTCAACCATCGGGGTCCTGACTCTTTTCTTATATATATGTTCCTGTTGTGTATTGGAAGGTAACAAAAGGTTTAAAAAAAACCCCAGAACGTAAAGGGCCATAACTCTATACCGCAAAGCGTGATGTCTTGCACACATACATACATACATGATTGTTTCTACGTTTGGCACAATTACGCCAGTGTATTACTGGTACTTTATTTTATCAACCCTGTAATAATTGTTTCTACTTTTGGCACAAGGCCAGTGTATTACTGGTACTTTATTTTATCAACCCTGTAATAATTGTTTCTACTTTTGGCACAAGGCCAGCAATTACGCCAGTGTATTACTGGTACTTTATTTTATCAACCCTGTAATAATTGTTTCTACTTTTGGCACAAGGCCAGCAATTACCCCAGTATATTACTGGTACTTTATTTTATTGACCCCGTAAGGACGAAAAGCAAAGTTAACCTCAGCGGTGGGGATTTGAACTAAGAACATAAAGGGCCATAACTCTATGCCGCAAAGCATGGCGTCCGACATGTACTGAACTGGAGATAGGTTAGCAAAATTTAAAAAAGCGGAGGAGGCTGGAAAAAAATCTTTAAAATTTAATAAGAGGGGTGGGGGGTGGGGCATTATTTGTGACCCCAACGTAGATTTATGATCTATTTCAAAAACTCTTATCTCACCTTTGACCTTTGACCCTAATATGCCTAAATGACATTTTGAAAAAAATGGAGGTTTCTGATTGGTTGGTTGTTTTGTTAATTTATTAATTTATTCATTCATCTTACTTCACTGAATGTTTTATCTTTGTGGGTCTCCAACTTTCAGGAGTGGAGGTCACAGATGTATATACATATATCATCATCATCATCATCAACGTTTAACGTCCGTGTTCCACGCTTGCATGGGTTTGGACGGGGGTAGTCCCACTTGAGGCAAGAGTGATTGTCTTGCTCGCATAGGACTGTCTGGCAGGTTTTCTACAGTTGGATGCCCTTCCTAACACCAACCACATTTACAGTGTGGGTCTGGGAGGTTTTTACCGTGTTGCCTACACGGCCACATTACAGCGTGGACTGTGTGTTTTTTTGTCGTGACACCTACACGATCTCATTTGTTTCGGCCTCGATGGCGCGGCACCAACATAACTTTACATAGAACGGGGTGGTGTGGATGGGGTGGGGGTGGTGGTGGTGGGACGGGGTGTATTTTGTTAGGGATGCCTACTGGCTGGAGTAGGTTTTACTATATATTTAGGTAAGGCGGGTCTTCTCTGTTACTGAGTACCGCCAAAGGTCTCGGTCCAGTGACATTGTCTTGGAGAGGTGTAAGTGTGTGATGTCGGAGTTTATCAGCTCGTCCCAGGTTTTTCTAGGTCTGCCTATTCCGTGACTACCGTCTATCTTTATTGCCCTGCACTTTGTTATACAGCTATCGACTTTCATGCGCATCACGTGTCCATACCAACGTAGCCTTCTCTCGATATACTTATATATATATATATACACACACACACTCTCTCTATATATATATATATATACACACACACTTCAATATATATACGCATGTACACATACATATATACACACCTCACACACACACACAATATATATATATATACACAATATATATCAGATGCTGTTTACTTGAGAGAAGACTACGTTGGTATGGTCACGTGATGCGCATGAAAGACGACAGCTGTATAAAAAAGTGCGGGGTGATCAAAACTGACGGAAGTTACGGAGTAGGTAGACCCAGAAAAACCTGGGACGATCTGATAAATTCCGACCTCACACACACCTCTCCAAGACAATGTCACTGGACCGAGATCTTTGGCGCTACGCAGTAATACAGAAGACCTGTCTTGCCTAAGTACAAAGCGAAACCTACAGTCAGTAGGCACCTCTTAATCAAATATACACCCCCATCCCACTACCCCCAACTCCCCCACCCCCACCAACACCACCCCTTACTCTGTAAAGCTATGTTGGTACCACAACATCCAGTCCTAAATAAATGAGATCGTGTAGGTGTCACGATAAAAAAAACACACAGTCCACGCTGTAATGTGGCCGTGTAGGTAACACGGTAAAAACCTCCC
>OZ024766.1:9513814-9521314 GCA_964016885.1 Eledone cirrhosa
TCCTTAAAGTATGTATATCCCTAAAATGTACCATGTGAAATACACTCCCTAAAATGCTCTCCCTTAAAGCATGACCCTAAAATTTACCCATAAAATATATCCCCAAAATATTTACCCTAAAATACACCCTTTAAAGTATAACCCCAAAATACACCCCCCGTTAAAGTATATATATCCCTAAAATTCACCATGTGAAATACACACCCTAAAATGCTCTTATTAAAATATACCTCCTAAAAATGCTCTCCCTAAACTACACCACCTAAAATACACCCCTTAAAGTATATCTCTAAAATACACCACCTAAAATACACCCCTTAAAGTATATCCTTTAAATTACACCCCTTAAAGTATATCCCTAATATACACCCCTTAAAGTATATTCTTAGACTACACCACCTAAAATACACCCCTTAAAGTATATTCTTAAACTACACCACCTAAAATACACCCCTTAAAGTATATCCTTTAAATTACACCTCTTAAAGTATATCCCTAAAATACACCCCTTAAAGTATATCCCTAAAATACACCCCTTAAAGTATATTCTTAAACTACACCACCTAAAATACACCCCTTAAAGTATATCCTTTAAATTACACCTCTTAAAGTATATCCCTAAAATACACCCCTTAAAGTATATCCCTAAAATACGCCCCTTAAAGTATATTCTTAAACTACACCACCTAAAATACACCCCCTTAAAGTATATTCTTAAACTACACCACCTGAAATACACTCCTTAAAGTATATATGTCCCTAAAATGTACCATGTGAATACACCCCCTAAAAGGCTCTCCCTTAAAGTTTGACCCTAAAATACACTCCTAAAATATTTGCCCTAAAATATATCCCCAAAATATTTGCCCTAAAATACACCTCTTAACTCTTTAAGCATTTAAACTAGCTGTATCCTGCCAGAATTATCTCACCATCACATTAGATAATACTGTAAATATTCACAACAATCTGTCTACCAGTAAAGATACTATAAACATTTAGTACAACACAACACTATGACTACATCACATTAGATATTAAAGTCTTTACTGTAATACTGTAAATTTTCACAACAATCTGTCCACCAGTAAAGATACTATAAACATTTAGTACAAACAACACTATTACTACATCACATTAAATATTAAAGTCTTTACTGTAATACTGTAAATTGTCACAACAATCTGTCCACCAGTAAAGATACTATAAACATTTAGTACAAAACAACACTATGACTACATCACATTAAATATTAAAGTCTTTACTGTAATACTGTAAATATTCACAACAATCTGTCCACCAGTAAAGATACTATAAACATTTAGTACAAAACAACACTATGACTACATCACATTAAATATTAAAGTCTTTACTGTAATACTGTAAATTGTCACAACAATCTGTCCACCAGTAAAGATACTATAAACATTTAGTACAAAACAACACTATGACTACATCACATTAAATATTAAAGTCTTTACTTTAATACTGTAAATTTTCACAACAATCTGTCCACCAGTAAAGATACTATAAACATTTAGTACAAAACAACACTATGACTACATCACATTAAATATTAAAGTCTTTACTTTAATACTGTAAATTTTCACAACAATCTGTCCACCAGTAAAGATACTATAAACATTTAGTACAAAACAACACTATGACTACATCACATTAAATATTAAAGTCTTTACTGTAATACTGTAAATTGTCACAACAATCTGTCCACCAGTAAAGATACTATAAACATTTAGTACAAAACAACACTATGACTACATCACATTAAATATTAAAGTCTTTACTGTAATACTGTATATTTTCACAACAATCTGTCCACCAGTAAAGATACTATAAACATTTAGTACAAAACAACACTATGACTACATCACATTAGATATTAAAGTCTTTACTGTAATACTGTAAATTTTCACAACAATCTGTCCACCAGTAAAGATACTATAAACATTTAGTACAAACAACACTATTACTACATCACATTAAATATTAAAGTCTTTACTGTAATACTGTAAATTTTCACAACAATCTGTCCACCAGTAAAGATACTATAAACATTTAGTACAAAACAACACTATGACTACATCACATTAAATATTAAAGTCTTTACTTTAATACTGTAAATTTTCACAACAATCTGTCCACCAGTAAAGATACTATAAACATTTAGTACAAAACAACACTATGACTACATCACATTAAATATTAAAGTCTTTACTGTAATACTGTAAATTGTCACAACAATCTATCCACCAGTAAAGATACTATAAACATTTAGTACAAAACAACACTATGACTACATCACATTAAATATTAAAGTCTTTACTGTAATACTGTATATTTTCACAACAATCTGTCCACCAGTAAAGATACTATAAACATTTAGTACAAAACAACACTATGACTACATCACATTAGATATTAAAGTCTTTACTGTAATACTGTAAATTTTCACAACAATCTGTCCACCAGTAAAGATACTATAAACATTTAGTACAAACAACACTATGACTACATCACATTAAATATTAAAGTCTTTACTTTAATACTGTAAATTTTCACAACAATCTGTCCACCAGTAAAGATACTATAAACATTTAGTACAAAACAACACTATGACTACATCACATTAAATATTAAAGTCTTTACTGTAATACTGTAAATTGTCACAACAATCTGTCCACCAGTAAAGATACTATAAACATTTAGTACAAAACAACACTATGACTACATCACATTAAATATTAAAGTCTTTACTGTAATACTGTATATTTTCACAACAATCTGTCCACCAGTAAAGATACTATAAACATTTAGTACAAAACAACACTATGACTACATCACATTAGATATTAAAGTCTTTACTGTAATACTGTAAATTTTCACAACAATCTGTCCACCAGTAAAGATACTATAAACATTTAGTACAAACAACACTATTACTACATCACATTAAATATTAAAGTCTTTACTGTAATACTGTAAATTTTCACAACAATCTGTCCACCAGTAAAGATACTATAAACATTTAGTACAAAACAACACTATGACTACATCACATTAAATATTAAAGTCTTTACTTTAATACTGTAAATTTTCACAACAATCTGTCCACCAGTAAAGATACTATAAACATTTAGTACAAAACAACACTATGACTACATCACATTAAATATTAAACTCTTTACTGTAATACTGTAAATATTCACAACAATCTGTCTACCAGTAAAGATACTATAAACATTTAGTACAAAACAACACTATGACTACATCACATTAAATATTAAAGTCTTTACTGTAATACTGTATATTTTCACAACAATCTGTCCACCAGTAAAGATACTATAAACATTTAGTACAAAACAACACTATGACTACATCACATTAGATATTAAAGTCTTTACTGTAATACTGTAAATTTTCACAACAATCTGTCCACCAGTAAAGATACTATAAACATTTAGTACAAACAACACTATTACTACATCACATTAAATATTAAAGTCTTTACTGTAATACTGTAAGTTGTCACAACAGTCTGTCCACCAGTAAAGATACTATAAACATTTAGTACAAAACAACACTATGACTACATCACATTAAATATTAAAGTCGTTACTGTAATACTGTATATTTTCACAACAATCTGTCCACCAGTAAAGATACTATAAACATTTAGTACAAAACAACACTATGACTACATCACATTAAATATTAAAGTCTTTACTGTAATACTGTATATTTTCACAACAATCTGTCCACCAGTAAAGATACTATAAACATTTAGTACAAAACAACACTGTGACTACATCACATTAAATACTAAAGTCTTTACTGTAATACTGTAAATTTTCACAACAATCTGTCCCCCAGTAAAGATACTATAAACATTTAGTACAAAACAACACTGACTACATCACATTATATATTAAAGTCTTTACTGTAATACTTTAAATTTTCACAACAATCTGTCTACCAGTAAAGATACTATAAACATTTAGTACAAAACAACACTACGACTACATCACATTATATATTAAAGTCTTTACTGTAATACTGTAAATATTCACAACAATCTGTCTACCAGTAAAGATACTATAAACATTTAGTACAAAACAACACTATGACTACATCACATTAAATATTAAAGTCTTTACTGTAATACTGTAAATGTTCACAACAATCTGTCCACCAGTAAAGATACTATAAACATTTAGTACAAAACAACACTATGACTACATCACATTAACCTTTTAGCATTTAAACCGGCCATATCTGGCCAGAATTCTTTCACCTTTTTCTGTTCAAACCAACTGTAACTAGCCACTCGTACTGATGTTAAGGTGTTGTTCTCAAAATATATAATATCAAAATTTCATAGATTCGATATTATGTGAGGTACAGACTTTACTGTGAAAATACAATAGTATATATAGAGTAATGTAAATGTTATGTGAGATATTATGTGAGGTAAAGCCTTTACTGTGAAAATACAATAGTATATATAGAGTAATGTAAATGTTATGTGAGATATTATGTGAGGTAAAGCCTTTACTGTGAAAATACAATAGTATATATAGAGTAATGTAAATGTTATGTGAGATATTATGTGAGGTAAAGCCTTTACTGTGAAAATACAATAGTATATATAGTGTAATGTAAATATTATGTGAGATATTATGTGAGGTAAAGCCTTTACTGTGAAAATACAATAGTATATATAGAGTAATGTAAATGTTATGTGAGGTATTATGTGAGGTAAAGCCTTTACTGTGAAAATACAATAGTATATATAGAGTAATGTAAATGTTATGTGAGATATTATGTGAGGTAAAGCCTTTACTGTGACAATACAATAGTATATATAGAGTAATGTAAATGTTATGTGAGATATGTGAGGTAAAGCCTTTACTGTGACAATACAATAGTATATATAGAGTAATGTAAATGTTATGTGAGATATTATGTAAGGTAAAGCCTTTACTGTGACAATACAATAGTATATATAGAGTAATGTAAATGTTATGTGAGATATTATGTGAGGTAAAGCCTTTACTGTGACAATACAATAGTATATATAGAGTAATGTAAATGTTATGTGAGATATTATGTGAGGTAAAGCCTTTACTGTGAAAATACAATAGTATATATAGAGTAATGTAAATGTTATGTGAGATATTATGTGAGGTAAAGCCTTTACTGTGAAAATACAATAGTATATATAGTGTAATGTAAATATTATGTGAGATATGTGAGGTAAAGCCTTTACTGTGAAAATACAATAGTATATATAGAGTAATGTAAATGTTATGTGAGATATTATGTGAGGTAAAGCCTTTACTGTGAAAATACAATAGTATATATAGAGTAATGTAAATGTTATGTGAGATATTATGTGAGGTAAAGCCTTTACTGTGAAAATACAATAGTATATATAGAGTAATGTAAATATTATGTGAGGTAAATGAGAATGATGGTTATGATGATGCTAGGTGTTGTATTTCCTAGCAAATATAACAACATCAATATAAAAAGGGTTAACACTAGAAATAGGGGTCTCTCTGAAGGGCTCACTGACTTTGTTACTGTTGATTGTTTTTTTCAGTTTGGGTGAAGGTCAAGGGTCAAGTGATATTGGTTGGCAGTTAAGGGTCTCCTCACAAAGCCTTCCATCGTCCTACAGACACTCTGGGTTTCCAGAAGCTGACTGTTAAGGTATTATATATATATATATGTATATATATGTGTGTGTGTGTGTGTGTGTGTGTGTATATATATATATATATATATATGTATCTATGTATACATATGTATGTATGTATGTATTTATATATTTATATGTATATATATGTATATATATATATATATATATATATATATATATATATATATATATATATATATGTTTATATATGTATATGTATATATATATATGTGTGGTTGTGTGTGTGTGTGTGTATATATATATATATATATATATATGTATCTGTATACATATGTATGTATATATGTATTTTTATATATGTATATATATATATGTTTATATATGTATATATGTATATGTATATATATATATATATATATATATATATATATATATATATATATATATATATATGTTTATATATGTATATGTATATATATGTTTATATATGTATATGTATATATATATGTTTGAACTCATACCATAAAGGGCCGTAACTCTATGCTGCAAAGCATGGCGTCTGACGCTCTACTGATAATGATGGTTTCTTATATAGGCAGAAGGCCAGCAATTTTTTGGAGGGGGGGGGGGGGGGTAGGGGGGAAAGTCGATTAAATCAACCCCCAGTGTATTACTGCTACTTAATAATAATAATGGCATCCTTCTACTTTCAGCTTACAGAATGTCTGCTGGTCAGCTGAACACTCCCCGCCACCACCACAAGACCGGCACCACCACCACCACCACCACAACACCAACACCACCGCCACCACCGACTACCACGGCGACAGCAACACGACGACCCCTTCTTCGTCTCTTCGTCCTCCGCCGCCGCCTCCTTCTTCTTCTTCTTCTTCTTCTAGTTCTTCTTCTTCTACTTCTTCTTCTTCACAGAAAAAGACCTCGTCGAGGTCGGGGTCGGGGTCGGGGTCAAGGTCAAGACCTGGGTCTGGGTCTGAGGTGACCGGCGGCGGCGGCGGTGGTGGTGGTGGTGCCGGCGGCAACAAGCTGTTTCCGAAGAGCCTCAGCTTCGACAGCGGGGACTGCTCTCCGGTGTTGGTCATCCGATCTCGGACAAAACAGGTGAAAAAATCCGCTCTGGACATATCGGCCGAACAAAGCAGCAATGAACTATTCCAGCTTTGACCACAAGGACACACAACACCCCCACCGCCCTCCTCTATCTCTCTCTCTATCTATTTATCTATCTATCTATCTATCTGTCTGTCTATCTTCTCTATAAAGCCTGTCCACCCGCAGGGTCCTTTTTTTTTTATTTTATTTTTTTTTTCTCTCCTCCCTATCTTCTTCCTCTGACCACCACCGCCGCCGCCGCCGCCACCACTTCTTCCTCTGACCCCCTACACTGTCTCCTCTTGTCTCCCCCCCCCCCCCCCCTCCCCATCTCTCTCGGCACATCCGCAGATTTCCCCCCCCCCCCCCCCTTTTTTTTTCCTTTCCTCCTAATTCCCGTCCTTCACCACCACCGCCACTTCTATCCACCCCCACCCCCTCCTTCACCACCACCACCACCACCACTTCTATCTAACCCCCCAACCCCTCCTTTACCACCACCACCACTTCTATCCACCCCCACTCCCTCCTTCACCACCACCACCACCACCACTTCTATCCACCCCAACCCTCCTCCAATACCACCATCAGCACCACTTCTTACCCCCCTGCCCCCCAAGCTCCTCGTCTTCGCTCCCTCCCCCCATCTGACTCAGACCCTGCCCGACTCCTGCCCCAGAAAATCCTTTCCCTTATCCCGCCCA
>OZ024766.1:9528814-9583814 GCA_964016885.1 Eledone cirrhosa
ATATATATATATGTGTATATATATATATATATATGTGTGTATGTATATATATATATATATATATATATATATATATATATTAATTCAAAATATTAATAAATATAGACATTCATGTAATCAAATATATTTTATTATATATATTTCGGAGGTACTGTGCTGTTTCCTCAGTACGTCCTCATCAGATAAAATATATAATTTGATGTATGACATACCTCAACTGTGCTGATGGTTCAATTCCAGTCTTGGCAGTGATTAATTATAACAAAACTCAATATTTATATACCATAAGTACTAACATGACAAACTACATATAATGGAGGGGGTGAGTAGGAAAAAATGTAGAAAAAAATAAATAAATATCAATAATGATGCGTTTGAAATAATCACTAATCTCGAAATTGAAAGGAAGACCGAACCTTTAATACCAAAGCAACCACGGATAAATTTTAAAGACCATAAAGGAAATTTCGAAGAGGACTTGCCTGTTAGACTTATTGCACCTTCTAAGTCGGACATTGGAATAATTAGTAAAAACATGATAGAATTTTGCCAACATTAAAATGGAGGTCAAAGCTTAACTTATGGAAAGACACTAGTGAAGTCATAGATTGGTTTAAGAACATTGAAAATAAGAAAAATCATAAATTTATTCAAATGGACATAGCAAGTTACTACTCCTCAATAACTCCTAACCTTTTGAATAAGGCACTATCATACGCATAGAAACACACTGATCTATCTAGTGAGGAGATTGATATTATTTTAACGGCTAGGCGAACCTTGATTAACTTTAATAATGATTTTTGGACTCGTTCGGATAGGCAGAAGAATTTCAACATTACCATGGGATCGTCTGACTCTGCGCAGGTTACTGATCTTCTGGGAATTTTTATCCTTAATATGATAAATAGAAAATTGCCGGAGATTACCGGTGGCTTATATAGAGATGATATATTATTTACTTCACATTGCTCCAGTTTACTCAGCTGTAGAAATGAGATGATAGGGACTGGGGTCCCTATCATTCCACTGCAAAGTGGTCGTGGAGGTGCCACGGCAAAAAAGCACCCAGCACTCACTGTAAATGAGGTTGGTGTTAGGAAGGGCATCCAGCTGTAGAAATCAAGCCAGAATCAGTTCCCGTCCCACCCTTGCAAGCAGGGAAAAGTGGACGTAAAATGAAATGATGAAAATGATGTAGTTAAACATAGCAATAATGAATTAAATAGAGTAAAGAAAATAATTATAGAATTCTTTAAAAATTACGACCTGAAATTAGAAGTAGAAAGTAACAGTAAAATTAGTTATAACTACATAGGTGCAACTTCATTGAACTTTAAACTGAGATTTTCCAATCAAACATTCTTTTTCTAATCCGGATAAAATATTTTCTACTTCTTTATCACAATTAATATGGTCTTTAAAAGAGAAAAATATAAAATACTCAATCTCTTGGAGTAAACTTCGAAACTGAAGTATATCGGAATAATTCCATCTCACCTCACTGCAATCTTTGCTATATTGAGACTCTATTAATAATTGCTAATTATGGTAATTTAATTAATAAAAAAAAGTGAGTTATTCTCAACCATCAGCATAGTTGAGCTATGTCATACATCAATTTAGATATTTTATCTGATGAGGACGTACTGAGGAAACAGCACAGTACCTCTGAAATATATATAATAAAATATATTTGATTACATGAATGTCTATATTTATTAATATTTTGAATTAATATTAATAACTCCAGAAAACTTAACTGTTGAGTGCTTCTAATCTATTGTAAAACTATATTCATTGATTATCAATGAACCTTGTTTAACTTTTGGTCATATATATATATATATATATATAATTTAATTATGTAATAAATATAATGTATATATATGTCTATATGTGTGTATATACATACATATATATATATTGGGTCGTCAAATATGAAATTTGTAGAAAAATAACTAATTTCTACAAATTTCATACTTGAGGGCCCAATATATATGTATATACATATGTGTATGTATATATACATATGTGTATGTATACGCAATAAACATAAAAATCGGCTTGTGTATCCCCCCCCCCCTCTCTCCATGCAACTGTCCTCCCTCATTGGAACAAATAAAGCGCTGTGAGAAACACCAAGCCATATTTCCTTACCCTGCTGCCACGCCACTCCCAGCCCTCTCGGGGGCCCAGTGTGGCACTGTTGCTCCCGACCCCCGTCGCTCTACCGACCCATGACAAACACAGAGACACAAAGAACAGGAAGAATCAGGAAGAGAGAATATATATATATATATTGAAAAATAAAGGCAATAATATCACCGGGGATACCCATGGGCCCGCAGATTGACCCCTCCCCAGGACCCCCAGCGTCCCTCCCTCCTGCCCCCAGGACTCCAGCATCCCTTCAGGACTCCAGTGTCCCTTCCCCGGCTCCCAGGACCCTAGCTTCTCTTCTCTTCCCTCAGGCCCTCAGCTTCCCTCCCTTAGACCCCAGTTTCCTTCCCCTTCCCCAAGGGCCTTCAGCGTCCTGGCTCCCAGGACCCCAGCTCTGCATCCTTAGGTCCTCAGGCCCTTCAAATTATTTCCCAGGTTTCCTCCCCTCTGCCAAGCGCTTCTGGTCCCCAGCCCCACGCCCCTAGGGCCTCAGTTCCTCCAGGTTTCCTACCCGTCTCCCAGGCGCTTCAACTCCCCTCTCCACCCCCAGGACCTCGCAGCTTCCATCCCCTAAGGTCCTCAACTTATGCCCCACCCCCCACCCCCAGATCCACAGTATTCCTCTCCTCACCGACGACCCTAGCTTCTCTGCTGGAGAGGCCGGGCCTCAACTTACTTCCCCTCTGCCCCTGGGGTCACCCACCTGCCCCTCCCCTTGGGGTCACCCACCTTCCCCTCCGCCCTTGGGATCACCCCCTTCCCCTCCGCCCCGGGTCACCCACCTGCCCCTCCCCTTGGGGTCACCCTCCGCCCCGGGTCACTCACCTGCCCATCCCTCCTCCAGGACTCAACCCTAACCCCCCCCCACTCCCACCCCAGCCCTCCAGATGTATAATCGTTATGGTGATTATGATTGTAATGCTGATGATTATTCATGACAATGACTATTATAATTATTATTATTATTATTGATGCTGTTGTTGTTGTTATTTGCTTTGGCTTTGTTGTTTTTATTTGTTTATATATATATATGTGTGTGTGTGTGTATATATATATGTGTATATTTATATATGTGTATATATATATATAAATGTGTATATTTATATGTGTATATATATATATATATATATGTGTCTGTGTATATATGTGTATATATATGTGTGTGTATATATATATGTATGTGTGTGTACATTTAGGATGAAAAACTCAGAGCTGTATGGGAGCCTCTCAAAAGTGACACAGAGGAGACTGAGGTTAGCTGGACATGTTCACCAACATCCAGAGTTGACACTGCACTCAGTGCTCCTGTGGGAGCCCCTACATGGACATGCTAGGTTAGCTGGACATGCTCACCGACATCCAGAGCTGACACTGCACTCAGTGCTCCTGTGGGAGCCCCTGCATGGACACACTGGGTTAGCTGGACATGCTCACCAACATCCAGAGTTGACACTGCACTCAGTGCTCCTGTGGGAGCCCCTGCATGGACACACTAGGTTAGCTGGACATGCTCACCGACATCCAGAGTCGACACTGCACTCAGTGCTCCTGTGGGAGCCCCTACATGGACAAACTAGGTTAGCTGGACATGCTCACCGACATCCAGAGTTGACACTGCACTCAGTGCTCCTGTGGGAGCCCCTGCATGGACACACTAGGTTAGCTGGACATGCTCACCGACATCCAGAGTCGACACTGCACCCAGTGCTCCTGTGGGAGCCCCTACATGGACACACTGGAAGAGGAAGACCAAGGTTAACGTATGTTGATGCCCTAAGGACAGACACTGGTCTGTTGGAGACGCAGGACATGGCAGCGATAATGAGGGACAGAGACCGCTGGAGAGAACTCGTCCATGGATCTCGGGAATTTTACCCGCCCTAGAATATATCAAGCAATGAATTCCTTATATATATATATATATATATTTAATATAGAAATGGCTTCTACAGGACTAGAACTATTTCATTCGGGAGAAATCATCAGGAGCCAAGTGAAATAAAGTGTCTTGCTCAAGGACATAATGCATCACATGGTCCAAGAATCGAACTCACAATCTCACGATTGCAAATCCAATTCTCTAACCACTGAGCCACACGCGTTCACTGTGCATGTGTCATATGACAAGAAGGATTTATATATGTAGACACACATAGATTTATAGTAATATCTTAAAGGAAATAAAGTCAGAACAACATCAAAAAGCGATATATATACATATATATATCATCATTTCATTTTATGTCCGCTTCTTCCCTGCTTGCAAGGGTGGGACGGCAACTGATTCTGGCTTGATTTCTACAGCTGGATGCCCTTCCTAACACCAACCTCATTTACAGTGAGTGCTGGGTGCTTTTTTGCCGTGGCACCTCCACGACCACTTTACAGTGAGTGTTGGGGGCTTTTTTGCCGTGGCACCTACACGTCCACTTTACAGTGAGTGCTGGGGGCTTTTTTGCCGTGGCACCTCCACGACCACTTTACAGTGTGGGCTGGGCGCTTTCTTTGCCGTGGCACCTCCATGACCACTTTACAGTGTGGGCTGGGTGCTTTTCTGCTGTGGCACCTCCACGACCACTTTACAGTGTGGGCTGGGTGCTTTTTTTGCAGTGGAATGATAGGGACCCCAGTCCCTATCATCTCATTTCTACAGCTGAGTAAACTGGAGCAATGTGAAATAAAGTGTCTTGCTCAAGGACACAACACATCACCCGGTCTGAGAATTGAACTCACAACCTTTTGATTGCAAGGCCAATGCTCTAACCACTAAGCCATGTGCCTCTATCTATATTTATATATATAGAGATTTTGAGTATATGTTGGTTGTATACCAACACCTCAGTATGCAGGCTGGAGCACTTGACGAAGTGCACAGGTTGGTTTGGTTACTCCGGAGTAATGTAAAATAAAGTTAAATAAAAAGTCAAATGTTCAAAACCAAGCCTCGTTTATTACTGCTATATATATTTCAGTGACAGCCATCTTTAGCTGTGACCTCTTCAGGCAGTCCGAATTAGTGTGGTATAGACAAGTCCATATGGTGTTGAGGTGTATAATATTGTCAATACTCTGATATGCCCAGTTCCTGGTTGGGTTGTTACTTCACTGAGGAACTGTGTATATACATACACACACACACACACACACATATACCTGTATGTCTGTGTATAGTATATATAGAGAAAGAAAGTTATATCGAGTTTCAAGCGTGAGTGTATTAGAACTTATAAAATAATGGGAGGAACTCAATGCATGTATTTCGCCGTTAAATGAGGCGTTTTACGTGGTACTTTTAATTAAATCTTCAAAACCACAGGTGGTCTAAAAGCTGATGAAGGTATTTAAATGTTTTTATGATTTTCTCTCATCCATTTTCTTCCTAACACACTAGCCACTGATTTCTATCCTTTGAGGTAAATTTTGACGGCATTTTGCTGTTTAAACAGCTTCTTTGCATTGAGGTCTTCCCATTATTCTCCGAATATATATATATATATGAGGGTCACTTGAAAAGTTGATATTCTGACTAAGATACTCTCATGGAATGACCAAATGAGGTTTATTTTTTAACAGTCCCTGGAAAGAAACAATGCAGTTATTTATAAGAAAAGTTGAAATGAATGCATGGAAGATTTCACAGCTTTAGCATGACTCCTTCATAGTCTGACCAAGATACTCTCATGGAATGACTAAATGAGGTTTATTTTTCAACATTGTCCTTGGAAAGAAACAATGTAGTTATTAATAAGATTAAGCAAGATTTCACAGCTTTAGCATCACTCCATTATAGTCTGACCAAGATACTCTCATGGAATGACCAAATGAGGTTTATTTTTCAACATTGTCCTTGGAAAGAAAGAATGCAGTTATTAATAAGAACAGTTGAAATTAATGCATGGAAGATTTCACAGCACTAGCATCACTTCTTCATAGTCAGCCTATGAACTTTCAGCCCAAACGTATGTGTTTTGTATATATATATATAATAATAATAATAATGAAAATATGTGTGTGTGTTTGGAATTAAATATGCATATGTGTAAAATATATATATGTATGTGTATAAATAATTATGCGTGTGTTGATGTATATATATATATATATATGTGTGTATATAAGTATATTAATTTCATTAAAGAGGCCGGACTGGTAATATTCCTTCAAAAGTTTTATTGCAAAAAAACACTATATATATTTCAATGGCCTGGTTACATAAGACCCTGGCAACATCATCAGGTGTGTGTTGCAGGATTAGTTAAATAAAGGAATTACAGAAAATAATTATATATATGCGTGTGTGTGTATATGCATTTTTATATATATATATATATATTTGTAAATTATATATATCATCATCATCATTTTACGTCCACTTGTCCCTGCTTGCAAGGGTGGGACGGGAACTGATTCTGGCTTGATTTCTACAGCTGGATGCCCTTCCTAACACCAACCTCATTTACAGTGAGTGCTGGGTGCTTTCTTGCCGTGGCACCTCCACGACCACTTTGCAGTGGAATGATAGGGACCCCAGTCCCTATCATCTCATTTCTACAGCTGAGTAAACTGGAGCAATGTGAAATAAAGTGTCTTGCTCAAGGAAACAACACATCACCCAGTCTGAGAATTGAACTCACAACCTTTCGATTGCAAGCCCAATGCTCTAACCACTAAGCCATGTGCCTCCATTATATATATATATATATATGTGTGTGTGTATGTATATATATGTATGTATATACATATATGATTGTAAATATGTATATAGTTATGTAATAAACAACATAAGATAATTAATTCATTTACCAGTGGTTTCTTGAAGACATATTTATATCTGTCTTCAGTCGTCAGAAAGAATAACATGGAATGTTTATTAAATATGGATTTGAAAACAAAATTTAGGAAATATTTCCTAAATTTTGTTTAAATGAATTAATTATCTCATGTTGTTTATTACATAACTGAAAAGCTCTGTAGCATACATAGAGCACTCTCTTTTCCCTTACCTTTCCTACGGAAATACTTCATTTATATATATATATATATATATTCTAGGCATGAAGATACACCAGTGACTCAAAATAAAATAAAATAAAATAAAATATATATCAATCTACATTTTTATTGCGTTATTTTTAATATAATGTCTACCATATTCCGACATTAGTGTGTGTATATATATATATAACCAAAGATTAATATGGTTCGTTGATTACTCAATGAATATGATATTACAATAGATTAGAAGCACTCAACAGTGGGTTTTCCTGGAGTGTTTAATATTATTCAAAATGTTAATAAATGAAAAATATTCTCATCATCAAAATATATATTTTATACATATTTAATAATAATAATGAAATTATTGTGTAAAGTGCTCAGGTGCACTACAACTTGTCAAAGGTGTATGTATAGTACATAGAATAATTGTTTCTACTTTAGGCACAAGGCCAGCAAAATACCCAGTACATTACTGGTACTTTATTTTATCGACCCCGTAAGGATGAAAGGCAAAGTTAACCTCGGCGGAATTTGAACTCAGATCATAAAGGGTCGTAACTATGCTAGAAAGCATGGCGTCCAACTCTCTACCGATACTGCCAATAGAATAATACACAAATGTCAGGGAAGTACACGTGTGTATGTGTTAGCTGTAGTGTTGGCGGATCTCGGGAAGCATGGAGGCCTTAAAGGATGCAGTGTCTTGACAGCTATATTTCAAATATATGATTTGATCAAATCATATATTTTGTCTGATGAAAACGTACTTAAACACCATTGTACCTTTGAAATATGTATAATAAAATATATGTTTTGATTATGTGAATATTTTTCATTTATTAACATTTTGAATAATATATATATATGTCCAAAGGCTCTGATAGCATCAACACTATACACACAGAGCTGGCATAGCTAAGAACTGACTAACTGCCTGATGAGGTCATAGCCATTCAATGGCTATCATTGAAATATATATAGCAGTAAATAAAGGATTATGAGTTCATGCAATTGACTTACGTTTCGTCACTATATATATATATATATATCATCATCATCGATTAACGTCCATCTTCCAATATATAAATATATGTGTGTGCCTGTATGAGCATCCAGTCCACATTTAAATGTGTTTGGCACTAGAAAGAGCATGCAGCTGTAGAAATCAAGCCAGAATCAGTTGTGTATGAACAAGATATGGTCACCTGACATGGTATTACTCATAATAGGACAACCCGTCTAACCCATGCTAGCGTTGAACTATGATAAAATTGAAAGAAAAGCAGAAAGAAGGTTAGCTACTATTTCTAGCATGTTACAAGGCAGCCTACCCTGCCGCTGAATTAAACATGGGAGAGAACTCTTGCATTGTTATAAAAAATATATATATATATATATATGTACATCCACTAATAATTGTTTCTACTTTAGGCACAAGGCCAGCAAAAATACCCAGTGCATTACTGGTACTTTATTTTATCGACCCCGTAAGGATGAAAGGCAAAGTTAACTTCGACGGGATTTGAACTCAGACCGTAAAGGGACGTAACTATGCTAGAAAGCATGGCGGCCGACCCTCTACCGATACTGCCAATAGAATAATACACAAATGTCAGGGAAGTACATGTGTGTATGTGTTAGCTGTAGTGTTGGCGGATCTCTGGAAGCATGTAGGCCTTAAAGGATGGAGTGTCTCGACAGCTATATTTCAAATATATGATTTGATCAAATCATATATTTTGTCTGATGAAAACGTACTTAAACACCATTGTACCTTTGAAATATGTATAATAAAATATATGTTTTGATTATGTGAATATTTTTCATTTATTAACATTTTGAATAATATATATATATGTCCAAAGGCTCTGATACCATCAACACTATACACACAGAGGTGGCATATCTAAGAACTGACTAACTGCCTGATGAGGTCATAGCCATTCAATGGCTATCATCGAAATATATATAGCAGTAAATAAAGGATTATGAGTTCATGCAATTGACTTACGTTTCGTCACTATATATATATATATATATATATATATATCATCATCGATTAACGTCCATCTTCCAATATATAAATATATGTGTGTGTCTGTATGAGCATCCAGTCCACATTTAAATGTGTTTGGCATTAGAAAGAGCATGCAGCTGTAGAAATCAAGCCAGAATCAGTTGTGTATGAACAAGATATGGTCACCTGACATGGTATTACTCATAACAGGACAACCCGTCTAACCCATGCTAGCGTTGAACTATGATAAAATTGAAAGAAAAGCAGAAAGAAGTTTAGCTACTATTTCTAGCATGTTTACAAGGCAGCCTACCCTGTCGCTGAATTAAACATGGGAGAGAACTCTTGCATTGTTATATATAAAAAAAAAAAATATATATATATATATATATATGTACATCCACTAATAATTGTTTCTACTTTTGGCACAAGGCCAGTAATTAGCCAGTGCATTACTGGTACTTTATTTTATCGACCCCGTGAGGATGAAAGGCAAAGTTAACCTCGACAGGATTTGAACTCAGACCGTAAAGGGACGTAACTATGCTAGAAAGCATGGCGTCATTAATAATAGTATATATATATATATATACATACAATTATCAGTAGATGTACATATATATATATATATATAGAGAGAGAGATAGACACACACATATATGAAAACTTTATATATATATATATATATATATATATATTACATGATTCACACACATATATATATATATATATATATATATATATGTATATGCAAATATATATACATACATATATGTACAGTTAATAACCGCAGTGAATATAGCGCGTATTTTGATTGGATGAAATCCAGTTACACTAGTTCAATTTTATCCAATCAGATGTCTCAGATTTGACAATTGAGCGGTTCATTCAAACAGACAATACATCAATATATCCAACATGTCGTCTGTTTGACTTCTTCTCTCTCTGTTGCTGTAAATCTGTTTTGTTGTTGCTGGATGGTCTAGTGGAGTTATATATATATATTTATATATATATAGTGTATATATAGTTTGGTGTATATATATATATATAAATATAAATATATATATATATATAGTTTCTTAAAGAAGTCAGTAAGTATACTACATCGTTGATGTATATATATATATATATATATATACATGTTTACATATGTGTATATAAATTATCTTTCTCTCTTTCTGTCTACACACATATATATATATATATATATATATATATAAATCTATCTATCTCTATATATATATATATATTAACATTTTGAATAATATAGTGAGTGTGTTCTGTTATTAATTCTGGCAATATTACACAAATATGACCCTCCCCAAGTATAACAATATATATATATACATACATATATATTATATATATATATATATATATATTTATTAAAATAACAGATTCTTTAATAAATATTTGCTCTACGGTTTTTATATATTTGATATATATTTATCCTTATCGAGCCCTCTTTGGATTTTAGTCTTCAATTTTATTATTATTACTATATATATATATATATATATATTATTTAAAATGTTCACAAATGAAAAATATTCTCATAATCAAAATATATATTTTATTATATATATTTCAAAGGTACTGTGTTGTTTTTCCAGTACTGGAATTGAATAATCAAGACCGTAGCGGTATATGATATATCAAATCATATATTTTGTCTGATGAGGACGTACTGGAAAAACAACAACAGTACCTTTGAAATATATGTAAACCATCTTGGTTGTCCAGAAGTGACGGCAAAAGACCTGACGGCCTTACCCTGTGTCCCTGGTCGAGAGGCAGGTGCCCTGTCTGGGACATCACTGTTAGTGACTCTTTTGTTCTTTCCCACATCCTGGATGCTGCGGTTAGGACGAGAGCCACAGCTTCTGCAGCCGAGCGGAGTAAGACCCTCAAATACTCTGATCTGTCGGCAGCCAGCTACATTTTTCACCCTGTGGCTTTCGAGACATTTGGGGGAGTCGGGCCGCTGACTGCGAGGTTCCTTTCCTCACTGGCGGCTCGCCTAATAGAGGTGACTGGCGAATCTCGCGAGGGCGCTTGGCTGTTTCAGGGCATCAGCCTCGCCATCACCCGAGGTAACACTGCCAGTGTGCTGGCTTGCTTCAAAAATCATTAGAGAGGTTGCCCAGTTATATATATATATAGAGAGAGAGAATTTAGTATATCTACTAACATATGCGTACAGATGTACGCTAATGCTAGCAAATACACAGGTTATGTCATAGTACCTAGGTGGTTCAATGCAGGAGGATGCAGAACAATAATATAAAAGACGTAAAATAAGAAAATTAAAAAAAATTTTTTAAAGTAAGTTAATTTTAAAAAATTTTAGTAAGATAATTTAAAAAAATTTTTTTAAATTTTCTTATTTTACGTCTTTTATATATATATATATATATATATAATACATATATATATATATATATAACTGAACAAAAAAGAAAAACGAACACGGACATATACATATATGTGTTCAAATCGTAAGGGACCAGACCAGATTCGCTAAGGTGTTTGTATTTACTTTCTTGATTTATTCTTAAATTGAGTCTGGCAAACCCTATTGTCTATAGTTAGTATTTCTTTCACCTTAGCAAATCTGGTCCCTTACGATTTGAATACATATACATATATATATGTATATATGTCTGTGTTCGTTTTTCTTTTTTGTTCAGTTATATATAATATACGTCTCGAAAAAATTTCTTTCCTAGAGCTATTTTAATGTAAGAGACTATTTTGAGTTTCTAACTCAATATATGCCTTTGATATATATATATATATATATATGTGATGCCTGTGTGAGGAGCGCGATGCTGCATGGTAGTGAGACATGGGCAGCAACTGCAGAGGATATGCGACGGCTGGAGAGAAATGAGGCAAGCATGCTCCGTTGGATGTGCAATGTCAATGTGCGTGAACGACCCAGCATAAATGTGTTGAGAGAGAAACTGTGTCTGAGAGGGATAGAATGTAGTGTGCGCGAGAGGAGACTGAGGTGGTATGGACATGTGATGTGTTGAGAGAGAAACTGTGTCTGAGAGGGATAGAATGTAGTGTACGGGAGAGGAGACTGAGGTGGTATGGACATGTGATGTGTTGAGAGAGAAACTGTGTCTGAGAGGGATAGAATGTAGTGTACGGGAGAGGAGACTGAGGTGGTATGGACATGTGATGCGCATGGAGGATGACCGTGGTAGAGGTAGACCACGAAAAACATGGGTGGAGGTGGTGAGAACAGACCTCATATCATTGAAGCTCACGGTGGAGATGACGAAGGACCGTGACGAGTGGAGAGATGCCGTGCTGAATAAGACCCGTCCCACCCTTGCAAGCAGGGAAAAGCGGACGTAAAATGATGATGATGATGTTGATATATATGTGTGTGTGTGTAAATGAAGTAATTCCGTCGGAAAGGTCCAGGAAAAAAGAGTGCTCTCTGTAGGTTACAGAGCTTAATAGTTATGTAATAAACAACATAAGGCAATTATTTCATTTACCAGTGGTTTCTTGAAAGCAAACAAATTTTGCTTTCAATCATCAATAAAAAAAATCCTGGTGTATTTATTGACATTGGATTTTAAAATCCAATGTCAATAAACACACCAGGATTTTTTTCATTCTGATGATTGAAAGCGAAATTTGTTTGCTTTCAAGAAACCACTGGTAAATGAAATAATTGCCTTATGTTTATTACATAACTATATATATATATATATATATATATATATAATATGTTGAAAAGGTAACAAAGAGCTCAGGATTTTTTCTCCTTTGAGCACATTATTTACAGGGAATGGCGAGGCTCTATGGCTCCGTTAATTTATCGTGATATATATATATATATATATAACAAAAGAGTTGTGGTAAGGAACCAGATGGACCATAACGCACCAGAGTACTCAATACTTAGGGTAGTGGAGTGGGTAATAGGAAAATGTATGACCCCGACAGCAGAGCTCAAGAGGCAAGTTCAGCCACCCCCACCTTCCAACCACTGCCATGATGGACTTAATTGTGTTTACAAGAAATTTTGACCAATCCTCTTGACAACTACAATCTTCCCATATAAGGAAGTACCCCTTGAAAAGTTCGGCTATTTATTTACCACGCTAAAAATTCTAATTTAGTCCAGAAATAGCCGTCGAAACGGCTTGAGCTCTGCCGTCGGGGTCATACATTTTCCTATATATATATATATATGTATATATAGGTGATGTGTTGTTTCCTTGAGCAAGACACTTTATTTCAATTTGCTCCAGTTTACTCAGTTGTGGAAATGAGATGATAGGGACTGGGGTCCCTATCATTCCACTGCAAAGTGGTCGTGGAGGTGCCACGGCAAAAAAGCACCCAGCACTCACTGTAAATGAGGTTGGTGTTAGGAAGGGCATCCAGCTGTAGAAATCAAGCCAGAATCAGTTTCCATCCCACCCACGCAAGCAGGGACAAGCGGACTAAAAATGATGATTATAATGATATATATATATATATTGTTATACTTGGGGAGGTTCATATTGGTGTAATAATATTGCCAGAAATAATAACACACCACACTCAGTGTTTGGTTGGTTATCGCTTCTGTATCTTTTATATCTCCATAGTTAATTTATTTGGCAAAGTAGAAGGAAAACGTAGTAGAGGAAAACCACGAAAAACATGGGCAGAGGTGGTGAGGGCTGACCTCGGATCACTGAAGCTCACAGAGGAGATGACGAAGGACCGTGACGAATGGAGAGATGCTGTGCTGAATAGGACCCGTCCCACCCTTGCAAGTAGGGGAAAGTGGACGTAAAATGATGATGATGATGATGATGATGAGGATAACCAACGGTTAAAAATACAGATATAAATATATATAGTCTATCAAAGTTCTTTCATCACACACCTGTAACATCATCAGTGGTACTATTACGTTCCCGCCCATGGTATTGTAATGTTTACGCCATGAAAAAATGGCGTATTGGTTTTGTTATTGTACTCCATTACTCAATCTTACTGTAAACCCCCCCCCCCTGACCCTGTCTTTGTATTGGCCCCTATATGTCAGCCCTTGTGGCCAATAAATGAAATCTTTATTATTATTATTTTAACTTTGCCTGTCATCCTCATATGGGGTCGATAAAATAAAGTACCAGTAATGTACTGGGGTAATTGCTGGCCTTGTGCCAAAAGTAGAAACAATTATTATTATTATTATTATGAGTGGATTGGCAGTATCGGTAGAGGGTTGGACGCCATGCTTTCCAGCATAGAGTTACGTCCCTTTATGATCTGAGCTCAAATCCCGCCGAGGTTGATTTTGCCTTTCATCCTTACAGGGTCGATAAAATAAAGTACCAGTAATACACTGGGGTAATTGCTGGCCTTGTGCCTAAAGTAGAGACAATTATTACGGGGTCGATAAAATAAAGTACCAGTAATACACTGGGGTAATTGCTGGCCTTGTGCCAAAAGTAGAAACAATTATTACAGGGTCGATAAAATAAAGTACCAGTAATACACTGGGGTAATTGCTGGCCTTGTGACTAAAGTAGAAACAATTATTACGGGGTCGATAAAATAAAGTACCAGTAATACACTGGGGTAATTGCTGGCCTTGTGCCTAAAGTAGAAACAATTATTACGGGGTCGATAAAATAAAGTACCAGTAATACACTGGGGTATTTGCTGGACTTGTGCCTAAAGTAGAAACTATTATTATTATTACTTTTCAGAAATGAGTGGAGATGCATTTATGAGCACCCTGCGCAAGTTGGAGTACCTTAAAGTAGACAAACTGAATGTCCAGTTTTTGGATCGACATTTTGCCAACCAGGAATCCACCCGAGCATTTGTCACATGGTTCTGCAAGACCCTTAATTCAAAACACCTCGTCAAATCCACAGAACTGCAAAGGTGTGTAAAATACTTTATTATTTGGAGCAAGGGAAATCGTGATTTTATGTAAGAACCTGTGTTAAGTTATGTTCCAAACGCCCCTGGTTCTATGATACAAAACTGTTTTAAAGTGTTTATATTTATCTAAAAACCTCCCAGCATAATTTTATGTAAGAACCTTTGTTAAGTTATGTTCCAAACACTCCTGGTTCTATGATACAAAACTGTTTTAAAGTGTTTATATTTATCTAAAAACCTTCCGAGATAATTTTATGTAAGAACCTTTGTTAAGTTATGTTCCAAACACCCCTGGTTCTATGATACAAAACTGTTTTAAAGTGTTTATATTTATCTAAAAACCTTCCGAGATAATTTTATGTAAGAACCTTTGTTAAGTTATGTTCCAAACACTCTTGGTTCTATGACACAAAACTGTTTTAAAGTGTTTATATTTATCTAAAAACCTTCCATGATAATTTTATGTAAGAACCTTTGTTAAGTTATGTTCCAAATACATCTGGTTCTATGATACAAAACTGTTTTATAGTGTTTATATTTATCTAAAAACCTTCCGAGATAATTTTATGTAAGAACCTTTGTTAAGTTATGTTCCAAACACCTCTGGTTCTATGATACAAAACTGTTTTAAAGTGTTTATATTTATCTAAAAACCTTCCATGATAATTTTATGTAAGAACCTTTGTTAAGTTATGTTCCAAACATCCCTGGTTCTATGATACAAAACTGTTTTAAAGTGTTTATATTTATCTAAAAACCTTCCGAGATAATTTTATGTAAGAACCTTTGTTAAGTTATGTTCCAAACACCCCTGGTTCTATGATACAAAACTGTTTTAAAGTGTTTATATTTATCTAAAAACCTTCCATCATAATTTTATGTAAGAACCTTTGTTAAGTTATGTTCCAAACACCCCCTGGTTCTATGATACAAAACTGTTTTAAAGTGTTTATATTTATCTAAAAACCTTCCAGCATAATTTTATCTAAGAACCTTTGTTAAGTTATGTTCCAAACACCCCCTGGTTCTATGATACAAAACTGTTTTAAAGTGTTTATATTTATCTAAAAAGAGATGTTAGACTCTGGTGATGTTGATTTAAAAGATTCCTCTCTGTTTTTTCTAGGTTTGAAGAATTGGTGAACTCTGGTGTAGACATTCACGAAGGAAAGAAACTCAGTGGATCTTTGGCAGAATTGAAAACTAGAAAAGAACTCTCCATCTCAAAGGGGGAATTATTGTGAGTCTTTTAGCCCTTTTCAGTACCAACCTAACCAGAACCAGCCCTGGTTCTATGACACAAAACCACCCATTTTAAAGGTTTCCTATTTAAATTAAAATCTTCCAATATAATTTTATATAAGAACCTTACATTAACCCTTTAGCATTTACATTACTCTATATATACTATTGTATTTTCACAGTAAAGGCTTTACCTCACATAATATCTCACATAACATTTACATTACTCTATATATACTATTGTATTTTCACAGTAAAGGCTTTACCTCACATAATACCTCACATAACATTTACATTACTCTATATATACTATTGTATTTTCACAGTAAAGGCTTTACCTCACATAATATCTCACATAGCATTTACATTACTCTATATATACTATTGTATTGTCACAGTAAAGGCTTTACCTCACATAATATCTCCCATAACATTTACATTACTCTATATATACTATTGTATTGTCACAGTAAAGGCTTTACCTCACATAATATCTCACATAACATTTACATTACTCTATATATACTATTGTATTTTCACAGTAAAGGCTTTACCTCACATAATATCTCACATAGCATTTACATTACTCTATATATACTATTGTATTGTCACAGTAAAGGCTTTACCTCACATAATATCTCCCATAACATTTACATTACTCTATATATACTATTGTATTGTCACAGTAAAGGCTTTACCTCACATAATATCTCACATAACATTTACATTACTCTATATATACTATTGTATTTTCACAGTAAAGGCTTTACCTTACATAATATCTCACATAACATTTACATTACTCTATATATACTATTGTATTGTCACAGTAAAGACTTTACCTCACATAATATCTCACATAACATTTACATTACTCTATATATACTGTTGTATTGTCACAGTAAAGGCTTTACCTCACATAATATCTCACATAACATTTACATTACTCTATATTTACTATTGTATTGTCACAGTAAAGGCTTTACCTCACATAATATCTCACATAACATTTACATTACTCTATATATACTATTGTATTTTCACAGTAAAGGCTTTACCTTACATAATATCTCACATAACATTTACATTACTCTATATATACTATTGTATTGTCACAGTAAAGGCTTTACCTCACATATCTCACATAACATTTACATTACTCTATATATACTATTGTATTTTCACAGTAAAGGCTTTACCTCACATAACATTTACATTACTCTATATATACTATTGTATTTTCACAGTAAAGGCTTTACCTCACATAATATCTCACATAACATTTACATTACTCTATATATACTATTGTATTTTCACAGTAAAGGCTTTACCTCACATAATATCTCACATAACATTTACATTACTCTATATATACTATTGTATTGTCACAGTAAAGGCTTTACCTCACATAACTATCTCATATAATATCAAGTTTATGAGATTTTTATATTATTTATTTTGAGAACAATACCCCAATGTTGGAATGAGCGGCTGGTTATGACTGGTTTGAACAGAAAGAGGTGAGAGAATTCTGGCCAAAGATATGGCCTGTTTAAGTGCTAAAGGGTGAAGTCACAAATAATTATTTTAATAAATCCTGCTCTTGTTCTATGACACAAAACCATTTTAAAGGGTTCCCATTTAAATTAAAATCTTCCAACATAATTTTATATGGAGGCACATGGCTTAGTGGTTAGAGCATTGGGCTTGCAATCGAAAGGTTGTGAGTTCAATTCTTAGACCGGGTGATGTGTTGTTTCCTGCACTTTTTTATGCAGCTGTCATCTTTCATGCGCATCACGTGGCCATACCAACGCAGTCTTCTCTCAAGTAAACAGCATCTGATCCCTCTTATTCCTAATTTCTCACTTAGTTCATTTATGCTTTGCCGTTCACGTATATTACTATTACACATCCAACGGAGCATGCATGCTTCGTTCCTTTCCAGTCTACGCAGGTCCTCTGCACGCAATGCCCATGTCTCACTGCCATGTAGCATTGCTGTTCGTATACAGGCATCATACAATCTGCCTTTCATTTCATTTCATTTCATTTTACGTCCGCTTTTTCCCTGCTTGCAAGGGTGGGACGGGAACTGATTCTGGCTTGATTTCTACAGCTGGATGCCCTTCCTAACACCAACCTCATTTACAGTGAGTGCTGGGTGCTTTTTTGCCGTGGCACCTCCACGACCACTTTGCAGTGGAATGATAGGGACCCCAGTCCCTATCATCTCATTTCTACAGCTGAGTAAACTGGAGCAATGTGAAATAAAGTGTCTTGCTCAAGGAAACAACACATCACCCGGTCTGAGAATTGAACTCACAACCTTTCGATTACAAGGCCAATGCTCTAACCACTAAGCCATGTGCCTCCTTTCATAATTTTATATAAGAACCATTAAGTTACTATCTTAGTAATGAAATATATAATAATTTTAGTAAAACCAGCTCTGGTTCTTTGAAACAAAACCTGTTTTAAAGGGTTCCTGTTTATATTAAAAGCTGTCAACTTGTGGTTTAGACTTGTTAATATTGATGAGTGTGTTTTTCAGGGATGAAGAGATGGAGATGTGTCAGAAGAGGAAGGAGATGTTATTACAGAACAAAGCATTAATGGAGTAAGTATATATATATATGTATATGTGTGTGTGTATATATATATATGTATATGTTTGTGCGTGTGTATATATATATATGTTTGTGTGTGTGTGTGTGTGTGTATATATATATGTTTATGTGTGTGTGCGTGTGTATATATATGTATATGTTTGTGTATATATATCATCATCATCATCATCATCTTCGTTTAACGTCCATTTTCCACGCTAGCATGGGTTAGACGGTATATATATATATGTGTGTGTATATATATGTGTGTGTATGTATGTGTGTATATATATGTATATGTTTGCGTGTGTATATATAATATATGTGTTTGTATATATATATATGTGTGTGTGTATATATATATATATATGTGTGTATATATATGTGTGTATATGTATGTGTGTATATATATGTATATGTTTGCGTGTGTATATATAATATATGTGTGAGTGTATATATATATGTATATGTGTGTGTAGATATATATATGTATGTGTGTGTATATATGTGTGTATATATATATATATGTGTATATATATATATATATATATATGTATATGTGTATATATATGTTTGTGTGTGTGTATATATATGTATATGTTTGTGTGTATTTATATGTGTGTGTGTGTATATATAAATATATATATGTGTGTGTATATATATATGTGTGTGTGTGTGTGTATATATGTATATGTTTGTGTGTGTATATATAGATATATGTATATGTGTGTGTATATATATATGTATATGTGTGTGTCATCATCTTCATTGTTTAACGTCCATTTTCCATGCTTATATGGCTTAGATGAGATGGGTTGTCATGTTATGTGAAGAGTCAGGGCTGGGGACCACGTCTTGCTCATAGGGATCTGTATTTTTCCATGCTTTCTGAAATTCTCCAACACTACGCCTGATATTCCCCCTCCTTATACATACATACAATGGTGTGTGTCTGTGTGTATATTATAACTCATACACTGTTAACTTCCCTCACATTTGTACATTATTCTATGTACTATACATGCACCTTTGATGAGTTGTAGTGCACCTGAGCACTGTACATAATAATTTCCATTATCATATATATAAATATATATATCATCAACACCGTTTTACGTCCGTTCTTCCACGCTAGCATGGGTTAGACGGGTTGTCCTGTTGTGGGCAGTGTCTGGTTGGCTGACCATGCCTTGCTCATACAGGAACTGATTTTGGCTTGATTTCTACAGCTGGATGCCCTTCCTAACACCAACCTCATTTACAGTGAGTGCTGGGTGCTTTTTTTCCGTGGCGCCTACACGTCCACTTTACAGTGTGGGCTGGGTGCTTTATTGCTGTGGCACCTCCACGACCACCTTGCAGTGGGAGGGTGTGGGGGCATATTGTCTATATGCTTCATCTTGAACCCATGGGAGGTCGGGGACTCTGTATTACTGCGTGACGCCAGAGGTCACGGTCGTGTGTCATCGCCTTTGAGAGGTGTAATTGGGTAAGGTCAGCTTTTATCACCTCATCCCAGGTCTTCTTGGGTCTCCCCACTCCACGGTTACCATCGACTTCTAGTGCTCTGCACCTTTTTATGCAGCTGTCATCCTTGTGTATATATATATATATATATATATGACTTCTAGTATATATATATACGTACACATGTGTGTGTGTGTATATATATATATATTTATATTCATATATATATATATATATCTATATGCTAAGACAGACGGTTCCCTTGTTGTTGATTGGTGTTATGGAGGTCACCCTTTGATATAAATCCATCAATTTACCCCCTAATCTCTTTATCTATCTCTTCCCTTCCTCACAGGCACCAGAATTCACAGATTAGGGTCCATATCACCAAAACACACAACCTCCTTGAGAAAACCCAGAAACAGTACACCAATGTAGAAAAGGACTGTTACGAGGACGCCCACGAGGTACGTATATATAGTTATATATCATCGTCATGGTGACTGCGTCTCGCTCATATATATATATATATATATATATGGAGGCACATGGCTTAGTGGTTAGAGCACTGGCCTTGCAATCGAAAGGTTGTGAGTTCAATTCTCAGACCGGGTGATGTGTTGTTTCCTTGAGCAAGACACTTTATTTCACATTGCTCCAGTTTACTCAGCTGTAGAAATGAGATGATAGGGACTGGGGTCCCTATCATTCCACTGCAAAGTGGTCGTGGAGGTGCCACGGCAAAAAAGCACCCAGCACTCACTGTAAAGTGGACGTGGAGGTGCCACAGCAAAAAAGCACCCACCACTCACTGTAAATGAGGTTGGTGTTAGGAAGGGCATCCAGCTGTAGAAATCAAGCCAGAATCAGTTCCCGTCCCACCCTTGCAAGCAGAGAAAAGCGGACGTAAAATGATGATGATATATATATATATATATAATTGTTTCTACTTTTGGCACAAGGCCAGCAAATACCCCAGTGTATTACTGGTACTTTATTTTATCGACCCCGTAAGGATGAAAGGCAAAGTTAACCTCGGCGGGATTTGAACTCAGAATGGCAAGGACCGTAACTCTATACGTCAAAGCATGGCATCCGACCCTCTACCTATACTGCCAATCCACCGGACTTATATATATATATATATATATATATAATGTGGAAATTACATGAAACAAAGTTCTGTTTAAATCATTTATTTGCTTACAATTGTTTCCTCCAAACCGAGGTTTGGATTCTTCGGAGCAATTATTTAGTGATTTTTTACATACTTGACCTCCTTTTCAACACAAGAGACATATAGAAACATATGTATATATTGACCCACAGTGGGTTGACATCCATTATAATAATAATAATATAGCATGGCAATTTACATACAAAATGTAAAAAATGTAAAAAATCACTAAAAAATTGCTCCAAAGACTCCAAACCTTGGTTTGGAAGAAACAATTGTAAGCAAATAAATGATTTAAACAGAACTTTGTTTCATGTAATCTCTATATAACTGCTCTGTAAAACAACTGATGTTGTTACATTGAGCTATTTATCTTACTGGTAATAAGATAGTAATAAATTACTGTCTTTCACTATTTAGGGTATAAAATATATATAACCATAAAAGGTTTTATTATATACATAACCATAAATAGTATCCTTAATACTATATATAATGTGTGTGTATTTCTACTATTGCTACTCTAGATGAACAAGACCATTCCAGATCTGTTGACCAGTGTCCAGTCTCTGTCAGACCAACTACGGCCAACCAAGGACAGAAGCCATGTCCACTACTTCTCACACATCCCCTTGGCACATTACTACCAGGCCGAGGTGGACTTTGCCACTCAGATACACAACTACTTTAGGAAACAGTTTACTCAGGCAAGTAACTAGGTGTTGGTGTTGGTGGTATGGTTGTAGTGTTTGGAGTGGTTGTGGTGTTGATGGTGGTAGTGTTGGTGGTGGTGTGGTTGTAGTGTTGGGAGTGGTTGTGGTGGTGTGGTAGTGTTGGTGGTGGTATGGTTGTAGTGTTTGGAGTGGTTGTGGTGTTGGTGGTGGTATGGTTGTAGTGTTGGGAGTGGTTATGGTGGTGTGGTAGTGTTGGTGGTGGTATGGTTGTAGTGTTTGGAGTGGTTGTGGTGTTGGTGGTGGTGTGGTGTGGTGTTGGGAGTGGTTGTGGTGGTGTGGTAGTGTTGGTGGTGGTGTGGTGTTGATGGTGTGGTAGTGTTGGTGGTGGTGTGGCGGTGGTATGGTTGTAGTGTTGGTTGTGGTGGTGTGGTAGTGTTGGTGGTGGTGCGGTGTTGATGGTGTGGTAGTGTTGGTGGTATGGTTGTAGTGTTGGGAGTGGTGTGGTGTTGGTGGTGGTACGGTTGTAGTGTTGGGAGTGGTGTTGATGGTGTGGTAGTGTTGGTGGTGGTGTGGTGGTGGTATGGTTGTAGTGTTGGTTGTGGTGGTGTGGTTGTGTTGGTGGTGGTATGGTTGTAGTGTTGGGAGTGGTGTGGTACTGGTGTTGTTAATGTTGGTGGTGGTATGTATATGTATATATATATACATGTGTGTATATATGTATGTATATGTATGTTTGTATATATATATATGTTTGTATATATATATGTATATATATATATGTATATATATATATGTATGTATATATATAAATGTATATATATGTATGTATATATATATATGTATATATATGTATGTATATATATATATGTATATATATGTATGTATATATATATATATGTGTGTATATATATGTATATATATGTGTGTATATATATGTATATATATATATATATATATGTATATATATATATATATATATATATGTGTGTGTATATATATGTATGTATATATGTGTATGTATATATATGTATATATATGTATATATATATATATGTATGTATATATATGTATGTATATATATGTATGTATATATATGTATGTATATATATGTATATATATATATGTATGTATATATATATATGTATGTATATATATGTATATATATGTATGTATATATATGTATATATATGTATGTATATGTATATATATATATATATGTGTGTATATATATATATATATGTATATGTGTGTATATATATGTATATATATGTATATGTATATGTATATGTATGTATATATATATATGTGTATATATAGGTATGTATATGTATTTATATATATATATATATGTGTGTGTGTGTGTGTATATAGGTATGTATATATATGTATTTATATATTATATATATATATATATATGTGTGTGTGTGTATATATATATGTATGTATATATATACATGTTACATGTATATATGTGAATGTGTATAAATATTTATATATGCTTATATAAATATCTGTTGTTGATAGAGACTGGAGAATTTAGGGTCCTCCGACCCTTACAATAAAATCAAGAGCCGCTATGATTTACTTGGGATCTCCAGACCAGAGTGTTTCCTTATCCAGGGACCAACCCAGGAAATATCCAACACGATCAACTTGCAGATTACACGGATACGGAACATGTAAGATATGCTTTTTTTCTCTTGTCTTCTTTGCTTCTATATATACATCATCATTATCCTTTTTATATATGGGGTAGAAAGGGCCCCTGAGTCCAGTAAGACAACCTCCCTAGTGCTGGTGGCATGAATAAAAGCACCTAATTCATGCTGTAAAATGGAGGGGTAGAGAGGGCCCCTGAGTCCTGTAAGACAACCTCTCTAGTGCTGGCGGCATGAATAAAAGCACCCAGTACTTGCTGTAAAATGGAGGGGTAGAGAGGGCCCTTGAGTCCAGTAAGACAACCTCTCTAGTGCTGGTGGCATGAATAAAAGCACCCAGTCCTTGCTGTAAAGTGGAGGGGTAGAGAGGGCCCCTGAGTCCAGTAAGACAACCTCTCTAGTGCTGGTGGCATGAATAAAAGCACCCAGTCCATGCTGTAAAATGGAGGGGTAGAGAGGGCCCCTGAGTCCTGTAAGACAACCTCTCTAGTGCTGGTGGCATGAATAAAAGCACCCAGTCCATGCTGTAAAATGGAGGGGTAGAGAGGGCCCCTGAGTCCTGTAAGACAACCTCCCTAGTGCTGGTGGCATGAATAAAAGCACCTAATTCATGCTGTAAAATGGAGGGGTAGAGAGGGCCCCTGAGTCCTGTAAGACAACCTCTCTAGTGCTGGTGGCATGAATAAAAGCACCTAATTCATGCTGTAAAATGGAGGGGTAGAGAGGGCCCCTGAGTCCAGTAAGACAACCTCTCTAGTGCTGGTGGCATGAATAAAAGCACCCAGTCCTTGCTGTAAAATGGAGGGGTTGATAGGGCCCCTGAGTCCAGTAAGACAACCTCTCTAGTGCTGGTGGAACGAATAAAAGCACCCAGTCCATGCTGTAAAGTGGAGGGGTAGAGAGGGCCCCTGAGTCCAGTAAGACAACCTCTCTAGTGCTGGTGGCATGAATAAAAGCACCCAGTCCTTGCTGTAAAGTGGAGGGGTAGAGAGGGCCCCTGAGTCCAGTAAGACAACCTCTCTAGTGCTGGTGGCACGAATAAAAGCACCCAGTCCTTGCTGTAAAATGGAGAGGTAGAGAGGGCCCCTGGAGTCCAGTAAGACAACCTCTCTAGTGCTGGTGGCACGAATAAAAGCATCCAGTCCATGCTGTAAAGTGGTGCTGGTGTTAGGAAAGGCATCCGACCAGTATATATACTACTGCCAAACAATTATGAGCACAACAGACACGTATTGCAGTCTGAAGCTCACAGAGGAGATGACGAAGGACTGTGACGAATGGTGAGATGCTGTGCTGAATAGGACCCGTCCCACCCTTGCAAGCAGGGAAAAGCGGATATAAAATGATGAGGATCATCATCATCATCATTTTACGTCCGCTTTTTCCCTGCTTGCAAGGGTGGGACGGGAACTGATTCTGGCTTGATTTCTACAGCTGGATGCCCTTCCTAACACCAACCTCATTTACAGTGAGTGCTGGGTGCTTTTTTGCCGTGGCACCTCCACGACCACTTTGCAGTGGAATGATAGGGACCCCAGTCCCTATCATCTCATTTCTACAGCTGAGTAAACTGTATATATAAACTGATGATGATGATATATCATCATCATCATTTTACGTCAGCTTTTCCCTGCTTGCAAGAGTAGGACGGGTCCTATTCAGCACAGCATCTTTCCATTCGTCACGGTCCTTTGCTGAAACTCACAGAGATGACAATCTGAGGTCTGCTCTCACCACCTCCACCCATGTCTTTCGTGGTCTTCCTCTACTGCATCTTCCTTCTACTGCAATCTCTTAGCATCTCTTTACCCAGCGGTCATCCTCCATGTGCACCACATGTCCATACCAACACAGTCTTCTCTCCCGCACAACACAACTTATCCCTCTTATACACAGTTTCTCTCTCTCACCACCTCCACCCATGTCTTTCGTGGTCTTCCTCTACTGCATCTTCCTTCTACTGCAATCTCTTAGCATCTCTTTACCCAGCGGTCATCCTCCATGTGCACCACATGTCCATACCAACACAGTCTTCTCTCCCGCACAACACAACTTATCCCTCTTATACACAGTTTCTCTCTCAACTCATCCACACTTGGTCACTCACACACACATGCATACACACACACACATGCATACACACACACATACAATCACACACACATATCATATGTCTTCGGTGGTTTCATTTTCTAATTAGCTACCTGAAAAACAAGGAGTCATTAGCCAGTGCCAAGATGAAACATGCTGAATTATCAGAGTCTGTGGGTGCCATAGACAAGATTTTAGCAGCTCTGCGTGAGAGGAAAACCAGTTGGATATCTCAAGCCATGTAAGTTCTGATTTCTAGTCTCTGTTTTCTATCCCGGTTTAAAAAACTTTTTCACCACCACCACATATAGATATAGACAGATAGATTAACAGTAATACCACCACCACCAACGCTGCCATCATATATTTCAGGCTTGTGGATAAGAACAAGAAACTCCAGTCAAATGCAGGGACCCTAAAAGAGCTATTTGAAAACAAACTGAGGCCTCTTATCCAGCAGACGAAATGTCTCCAAGAGACCCAGATTTTAGATTGTTATTGTGACCTGAAGATAGCCAGACAGGAGCACCACCTTGATAAATTGAACCAGGTAAGAACATATCTATTACTCGTTTTGTTTTACCTGGTTTCATTTTGTTTTGAATATTTTTCATTGTTCATTCTTTAGCATTTACATTACTCTATATATACTATTGTATTTTCATAGTAAAGGCTTTACCTCACATAATACCTCACATAACATTTACATTACTCTATATATACTATTGTATTTTCACAGTAAAGGCTTTACCTCACATAATATCTCACATAACATTTACATTACTCTATATATACTATTGTATTTTCATAGTAAAGGCTTTACCTCACATAATATCTCACATAACATTTACATTACTCTATATATACTATTGTATTGTCACAGTAAAGGCTTTACCTCACATAATACCTCACATAACATTTACATTACTCTATATATACTATTGTATTTTCATAGTAAAGGCTTTACCTCACATAATATCTCACATAACATTTACATTACTCTATATATACTATTGTATTTTCACAGTAAAGGCTTTACCTCACATAATACCTCACATAACATCTACATTACTCTATATATTCTATTCTCTACTACGTGCAGGTCTTGGAACAGGTGTTGTTACAGAAAGCTCGACATAAATTCGTCACAAAGTGTTGCCAGGTAGAGGATGAAGGCCACCACACCACTCATTTCCTGCTCACCTCAGTAAAGATGGCACTGAGTGCCATGAAAGACGAGAGCCAAGCAAGACAGGTGAGGTGGGGACAAAAAGGTGGCGTAGGGAGGGGGTATTTTTTTTTATTTTATTTACTTTTTTCATCTAACCCTTTTTAGATATGATGGAGTAGGTAGTGAACTGCTGGCCTTGTGCCAAAAAGTAGAAACAATTATGTTATGTTACAAATGCAAGCGCTTCTGCACAGATATATATATATATCCTGTATTATGTTATGTTCCAAACACAGGCCCTCCTGGATAGCTTCAGTGCTACCAGTGTAGAAACCAGCAACGCAATGTCTTACAAGAATAAATTCCTGAAAAACGTTAAGACCATCCTCACCACACGTAAGTTTGTCTTATTCCTTGTGGAAGGGCATGGCTGGACTGGTGTCCTCCTCCTTCTCTTTAGCTTCTTCTATCTTGTTTGAAAACTTTACAACTTAGGTGTAGTGTATCTAGGACTACATTATCTAATGTGTCCTGTCTTATATACAGACACAGTGTATCTAGGACTACATTATCTAATGTGTCCTGTCTTATATACAGACACAGTGTATCTAGGACTACATTATCTAATGTGTCCTGTCTTATATACAGACACAGTCTATCTAGGACTACATTATCTAATGTGTCCTGTCTTATATACAGACACAGTGTATCGAGGACTACATTATCTAATGTGTCCTGTCTTATATACAGACACAGTGTATCTAGGACTACATTATCTAATGTGTCCTGTCTTATATACAGACACAGTGTATCTAGGACTACATTGTCTAATGTGTCCTGTCTTATATACAGACACAGTCTATCTAGGACTACATTATCTAATGTGTCCTGTCTTATATACAGACACAGTGTATCTAGGACTACATTATCTAATGTGTCCTGTCTTATATACAGACACAGTGTATCTAGGACTACATTATCTAATGTGTCCTGTCTTATATACAGACACAGTGTACCTAGGACTACATTATCTAATGTGTCCTGTCTTATATACAGACACAGTGTATCTAGGACTACATTATCTAATGTGTCCTGTCTTATATACAGACACAGTCTACCTAGGACTACATTATCTAATGTGTCCTGTCTTATATACAGACACAGTCTATCTAGGACTACATTATCTAATGTGTCCTGTCTTATATACAGACACAGTCTACCTAGGACTACATTATCTAATGTGTCCTGTCTTATATACAGACACAGTGTATCTAGGACTACATTATCTAATGTGTCCTGTCTTATATACAGACACAGTCTACCTAGGACTACATTATCTAATGTGTCCTGTCTTATATACAGACACAGTGTACCTAGGACTACATTATCTAATGTGTCCTGTCTTATATACAGACACAGTGTATCTAGGACTACATTATCTAATGTGTCCTGTCTTATATACAGACACAGTGTATCTAGGACTACATTATCTAATGTGTCCTGTCTTATATACAGACACAGTGTACCTAGGACTACATTATCTAATGTGTCCTGTCTTATACACAGGGTGGTGGCTTGGCAGTATCGGTAGAGGGTCGGACGCCATGCTTTCCAGCATAGTTACGTCCCTTTGCGGTCTGAGTTCAAATCCCACCGAGGTTAACTTTGCCTTTCATCCTTACGGGGTCGATAAAATAAAGTACCAGTAATGCACTGGGTAATTGATGGCCTTGTGCCAAAAGTAGAAACAATTATCTAATGTGTCCTGTCTTTTATTTAGACACAGTGTATCTAGGACTACATTATCTAATGTGTCCTGTCTTATATACAGACACAGTGTATCTAGGACTACATTATCTAATGTGTCCTGTCTTATATACAGACACAATGTATCTAGGACTACATTATCTAATGTGTCCAGTCTTATATACAGACACAGTGTATCTAGGACTACATTATCTAATGTGTCCTGTCTTATATACAGACACAGTCTATCTAGAACTACATTATCTAATGTGTCCTGTCTTATATACAGACACAGTGTATCTAGGACTACATTATCTAATGTGTCCTGTCTTATATACAGACACAGTGTACCTAGGACTACACTATCTAATGTGTCCTGTCTTATATACAGACACAGTCTATCTAGGACTACATTATCTAATGTGTCCTGTCTTATATACAGACACAGTGTACCTAGGACTACAATATCTAATGTGTCCTGTCTTATATACAGACACAGTGTACCTAGGACTACATTATCTAATGTGTCCTGTCTTATATACAGACACAGTGTATCTAGGACTACAATATCTAATGTATCCTGTCTTATATACAGACACAGTGTATCTAGGACTACATTATCTAATTTGTCCTGTCTTGTTTACAGGCACAGTGTATCTAGGACTACATTATCTAATGTGTCCTGTCTTATATACAGACACAGTCTATCTAGGACTACATTATCTAATGTGTCCTGTCTTTTATTTAGACACAGTATATCTAGGACTATATTATCTAATGTGTCCTGTCTTATATACAGACACAGTGTATTTAGGACTACATTATCTAATGTGTCCTGTCTTATATACAGACACAGTGTATCTAGGACTACATTATCTAATGTGTCCTGTCTTTTATTTAGACACAGTATATCTAGGACTATATTATCTAATGTGTCCTGTCTTATATACAGACACAGTGTATTTAGGACTACATTATCTAATGTGTCCTGTCTTATATACAGACACAGTGTATCTAGGACTACATTATCTAATGTGTCCTGTCTTTTATTTAGACACAGTATATCTAGGACTATATTATCTAATGTGTCCTGTCTTATATACAGACACAGTGTATTTAGGACTACATTATCTAATGTGTCCTGTCTTATATACAGACACAGTGTATCTAGGACTACATTATCTAATGTGTCCTGTCTTATATACTGACACAGTCTACCTAGAACTACATTATCTAATGTGTCCTGTCTTTTATTTAGACACAGTGTATCTAGGACTATATTATCTAATGTGTCCTGTCTTATATACAGACACAGTCTATCTAGGACTACATTATCTAATGTGTCCTGTCTTTTATTTAGACACAGTGTATCTAGGACTACATTATCTAATGTGTCCTGTCTTTTATACAGACACAGTCTACCTAAGACTACATTATCTAATGTGTCCTGTCTTATATACAGACACAGTGTATCTAGGACTACATTATCTAATGTGTCCTGTCTTATATACAGACACAGTGTACCTAGGACTACATTATCTAATGTGTCCTGTCTTATATACAGACACAGTCTACCTAGAACTACATTATCTAATGTGTCCTGTCTTTTATTTAGACACAGTGTATCTAGGACTACATTATCTAATGTGTCCTGTCTTTTATACAGACACAGTCTACCTAAGACTACATTATCTAATGTGTCCTGTCTTATATACAGACACAGTGTATCTAGGACTACATTATCTAATGTGTCCTGTCTTATATACAGACACAGTGTACCTAGGACTACATTATCTAATGTGTCCTGTCTTATATATAGACACAGTGTATCTAGGACTACATTATCTAATGTGTCCTGTCTTATATACAGACACAGTCTACCTAGGACTACAGTATCTTATGTGTCCTGTCTTATATACAGACACAGTGTATCTAGGACTACATTATCTAATGTGTCCTGTCATATATACAGACACAGTGTATCTAGGACTACATTATCTAATGTGTCCTGTCTTATATACAGACACAGTGTATCTAGGACTACATTATCTTATGTGTCCTGTCTTATATACAGACACAGTGTATCTAGGACTACATTATCTAATGTGTCCTGTCTTATATACAGACACAGTCTACCTAGGACTACATTATCTTATGTGTCCTGTCTTATATACAGACACAGTGTATCTAGGACTACATTATCTAATGTGTCCTGTCTTATATTTCAGCTGTAATGGATGATGGCAGTGATCAGGTCAACGACACATTCTACATAGACGCAACCATGATGAAGGCCTCAGCGCAGTCACTGAATGAGACCGCCGCTGCATGTGTTAAGGACACATACAAACTGGAGGTGCAGCGCGAACTGAGGTTGCAGAAAATGTAAGTAGATGCACGTATGTGTCTGTGTGTGTGTACATATATATATATATATATATATATATGATGGCTGCCCCCTCGTTATCGAGTATGGCCATTGCAAGATATACCATTATTAATAATTATTAATTCTATCGTGCAATGGCTGTGCGTGAAGATATTTCTTAAAGTGAGGAAAGACTGTGCACTGAGCCAATCCCACTCTCTGAGAGACAGTAGCTATAACCTGAAAAGAAGAAAAGATCAACATCATCAGTAACTACTGAGCTGCAGGTTTTATATCAGAGTTATCCCAGTTTCCTGAGTTGCCTTCTCCTAGAAGAATGCCCTGACAAAGGCTAGGGGTCCTTCACACACACACATATATATATATATGTAGAGGCACATAGCTTAGTGGTTAGAGCATTGGCCTTGCAATCGAAAGGTTGTGAGTTCAATTCTCAGACCGGGTGATGTGTTGTTTCCTTGAGCAAGACACTTTATTTTACATTGCTCCAGTTTACTCAGCTGTAGAAATGAGATGATAAGGACTGGGGTCCCTATCATTCCACTGCAAAGTGGTCGTGGAGGTGCCACGGCAAGAAAGATACCCAGCACTCACTGTAAATGAGGTTGGTGTTAGGAAGGGCATCCAGCTGTAGAAATCAAGCCAGGATCAGTTCCCGTCCCATCCTTGCAAGCAGGGAAAAAGCGGGACGTAAAATGACGGTGAAAATGACGATGGTAAATAGGAAAAGAGTCAGGACCCCGACGGCTGAGCTCCGGCCATTTCGACAGCTAGATCTGAACTAACCCATATATATATATATGTCCCTTTCTCATCTCTGCCTCTATATAACCATCATTAACATATCATTCTCTGTCTCTCTCTCTCCCTCCCAGGAACACCACCATCCAGAAAGGTATTCAACACCTGTACTGTGACCCCCAAGTCCAGCCAACCCCTGGCACCGCCGTACCAGTCATACCACGCCACGTTGAAGAAACCCTATCAAAGCTCAAAGACAACCTAGCCCTCCTCTACAAGGAGCTGGAATCCATTGATTTTGAATTTAAAAACCAAAAGGTGAGTCTCTGCTTTGCTTAATATATGTGTATATATATATATTTATATATATAGAGATTACAATAATCAAAGTTCAGTTTAAGTCATTTATTTGCTTACAATTGTTTCCTCCAAACCGAGGTTTGGATTCTTCGGAGCAACTATTTACTGATCTATAACATACTTGACCTCCTTTTCAACCCAAGAGACACATAAAACATATGCGCATATTGATCAACAGTGGGGTGACACTCATCAAATGATATAGCATGGCAATTTACATGTAAAGGTTACAGGATAAAAATAAAAATAAAAATAAAAGCAAGAATGAAAATAAAGATAAACATGAAGCGTTGGCAGTCTATGAAGATAAAGCAAGAGGAAAGCTTAGAGTAGTCAGTGCATGAAACAATCTCACGTGTAGCATGCACGCGTGTCTTATTTATACATGATTAGAGTGCGTCAGAATGATATTTGCAGGGTCAGGCAGTTGAAGCAGGCAATCGATCTTATTATGTGGGCTGGATTATTAAGTCATTTATTCTCATACATCTGTATGATATACAGTCTCGGATGCAGGGAAGCACCAAAATATCAGAAACTTTCCACATACTATAAACCTTATTGTATCGTAGGCAAAGCCGTACCACTGTCTTCGCTCACACCGCCACTCACATAATCCATGGGACGCAATATTTATATATATTGTTATACTTGGGGAGGGCCATATTGTTGTAATATTGGGAAATTTTCCATGGTTTCTTTTTTGTTACATCCTCTGGGTTTTTTTTACACGCAGAAATGTCCATTTGTACCGCCCTGTATTGTCCTGTACTGTCCTTAATGTCTACTTTATGTAAACCCTTGTGGTTAATAAAGAAAGCATTACACGCAGAAATGTCCATTTGTACCGCCCTGTATTGTCCTGTACTGTCCTTAATGTCTACTTTATGTAAACCCTTGTGGTTAATAAAGAAAGCATTACACGCAGAAATGCCCATTTGTACTGCCCTGTATTGTCCTGTACTGTCCTTAATGTCTACTTTATGTAAACCCTTGTGGTTAATAAAGAAAGCATTACACGCAGAAATGCCCATTTGTACCGCCCTGTATTATCCTGTACTGTCCTTAATGTCTACTTTATGTAAACCCTTGTGGTTAAAGAAAGCATTACACGCAGAAATGCCCATTTGTACCGCCCTGTATTGTCCTGTACTGTCCTTAATGTCTTACTTTATGTAAACCCTTGTGGTTAATAAAGAAAGCATTACACGCAGAAATGTCCATTTGTACCGCCCTGTATTGTCCTGCACTGTCCTTAATGTCTACTTTATGTAAACCCTTGTGGTTAATAAAGAAAGCATTACACGCAGAAATGCCCATTTGTACCGCCCTGTATTGTCCTGTACTGTCCTTAATGTCTACTTTATGTAAACCCTTGTGGTTAATAAAGAAAGCATTACACGCAGAAATGCCCATTTGTACCGCCCTGTATTGTCCTGTACTGTCCTTAATGTCTTACTTTGTGTAAACCCTTGTGGTTAATAAAGAAAGCATTACACGCAGAAATGCCCATTTGTACCGCCCTGTATTGTCCTGTACTGTCCTTAATGTCTTACTTTGTGTAAACCCTTGTGGTTAATAAAGAAAGCATTACACGCAGAAATGCCCATTTGTACCGCCCTGTATTGTCCTGCACTGTCCTTAATGTCTACTTTATGTAAACCCTTGTGGTTAATAAAGAAAGCATTACATGCAGAAATGCCCATTTGTACCGCCCTGTATTGTCCTGTACTGTCCTTAATGTCTACTTTATGTAAACCCTTGTGGTTAATAGAGAAAGCATTACACGCAGAAATGCCCATTTGTACCGCCCTTTATTGTCCTGTACTGTCCTTAATGTCTTACTTTGTGTAAACCCTTGTGGTTAATAAAGAAAGCATTACATGCAGAAATGCCCATTTGTACCGCCCTGTATTGTCCTGTACTGTCCTTAATGTCTTACTTTATGTAAACCCTTGTGGTTAATAAAGAAAGCATTACACGCAGAAATGTCCATTTGTACCGCCCTGTACTGTCCTTAATGTCTTACTTTGTGTAAACCCTTGTGGTTAATAAAGAAAGCATTACATGCAGAAATGCCCATTTGTACCGCCCTGTATTGTCCTGTACTGTCCTTAATGTCTACTTTATGTAAACCCTTGTGGTTAATAAAGAAAGCATTACACGCAGAAATGTCCATTTGTACCGCCCTGTATTGTCCTGCACTGTCCTTAATGTCTACTTTATGTAAACCCTTGTGGTTAATAAAGAAAGCATTACACGCAGAAATGTCCATTTGTACCGCCCTGTATTGTCCTGCACTGTCCTTAATGTCTACTTTATGTAAACCCTTGTGGTTAATAAAGAAAGCATTACACGCAGAAATGCCCATTTGTACCGCCCTGTATTGTCCTGTACTGTCCTTAATGTCTACTTTATGTAAACCCTTGTGGTTAATAAAGAAAGCATTACACGCAGAAATGTCCATTTGTACCGCCCTGTATTGTCCTGCACTGTCCTTAATGTCTACTTTATGTAAACCCTTGTGGTTAATAAAGAAAGCATTACACGCAGAAATGTCCATTTGTACCGCCCTGTATTGTCCTGTACTGTCCTTAATGTCTACTTTATGTAAACCCTTGTGGTTAATAAAGAAAGCATTACACGCAGAAATGTCCATTTGTACCGCCCTGTACTGTCCTTAATGTCTTACTTTGTGTAAACCCTTGTGGTTAATAAAGAAAGCATTAATAGACAAATCATTATTATTATTATTATCACTTTCTTCTTCGGCGAATCCCTGATTAATTTGAAGAGGAAAATCAGGGTGGAGAAGCAAGTGCTGCCCTCTAGCAAGTTTGTTGAAAGGTGGGTGAATGTAGCGAGAATGGTCCGAGTGAACGGGACCGCTCTGAATATACGTCTGTAGTTTGAGGAATGGGAAAATTGAGAGAGGGGCGCTTGCCCTGGTGGTCAGGGTGACCGTGGTCTTTTGTGTGGTTTTTGCCACGAGTAACCCTCGGAGGTTTTCCCCCGTATTGGGGAATTTTTAAATTGTTTGAATTTTCATTTCTATTGTTTATATATATATATATGTTTTTATGTCTTTTTCTTTTCTTATATAAATAATAAAAATCTTTACACACACAAAACCCACATTGTACAGTCCTGTGCCGTCTGTAATGTTTTTCTTGATGCCAGCCCTTGTGGCCAATAAAGAAATCATTATTATTATTATAATGGCAGTGAATTGGCAGTATCGGTAGAGAGTCGGACGCCATGCTTTGCAGCATAGTTACGTCCCTTTACGATCTGAGTTCAAATCCCGCCGAGGTTAACTTTGCCTTTCATCCTTACGGGGTCGATAAAATAAAGTACCAGTAATGTACTGGTTAATTATTGGCCTTGTGCCAAAAGTAGAAACAATTATTATTATTATAATTAAAGGTGGAGGGCAGTGGATTGGCAGTATCGGTAGAGGGTCGGACGCCATGCTTTCCAGCACAGTTACGTCCCTTTACGATCTGAGTTCAAATCCCGCCGAGGTTGACTTTGCCTTTCATCCTTACGGGGTCGATAAAATAAAGTACCAGTAATGCACTGGGGTAATTGCTGGCCTTGTCCCTAAAGTAGAAACAATTATTATAATTAAAGGTGGAAAACTGGGAGAGGGCACTTGCCCTGGTGGTCAGGGTCACTGTGGCCTTTTACTGGGCTTTCTCCACAAATGTCCCTCCGAAGTCTCCCCCCTATTGGGGAATTTTTCATTGTTATTTTTTTGTTACATCCTCTGTTTTTGTTTTTTTACACGCAAAACTACACCTGATGTACCCCTTCCATACACATGCACACATGTGTGTATCATGACTCGTGCACTGTTCATTTTACTGATGTTTGTGCATTGCCCTATGTACTGTACATGCTCTTTTTTGATGAGTTGTGGTGCACCTGGGCACTGTACACAATATTTCATTATTGTTATTATTATTATATCATGACTCATACACTGTTCATTTTCCTGACATTTGTACATTATTCTATGTACTATACATGCACCTTTGATGAGTTGTGGTGCACCTGGGCACTGTACACAATATTTCATTATTGTTATTATTATATCATGACTCGTACACTGTTCATTTTCCTGACATTTGTACATTATTCTATGTACTATACATGCACCTTTGATGAGTTGTAGTGCACCTGAGCACTGTACACAATATTTCATTATTGTTATTATTATATCATGACTCGTACACTGTTCATTTTCCTGACATTTGTACATTATTCTATGTACTATACATGCACCTTTGATGAGTTGTAGTGCACCTGAGCACTGTACACAATATTTCATTATTGTTATTATTATATCATGACTCGTACACTGTTCATTTTCCTGATATTTGTACATTATTCTATGTACTATACATGCACCTTTGATGAGTTGTAGTGCACCTGGGCACTGTACACAATATTTCATTATTGTTATTATTATATCATGACTCATACACTGTTCATTTTCCTGACATTTGTACATTATTCTATGTACTATACATGCACCTTTGATGAGTTGTAGTGCACCTGGGCACTGTACACAATATTTCATTATTGTTATTATTATATCATGACTCATACACTGTTCATTTTCCTGACATTTGTACATTATTCTATGTACTATACATGCACCTTTGATGAGTTGTAGTGCACCTGGGCACTGTACACAATATTTCATTATTGTTATTATTATATCATGACTCATACACTGTTCATTTTCCTGACATTTGTACATTATTCTATGTACTATACATGCACCTTTGATGAGTTGTAGTGCACCTGAGCACTGTACACAATAATTTCATTATTATTATTATTAAAGGCGGTGGATTGGCAGTATCGGTAGAGGGTCGGGACGCCATGCTTTGAAGCATAAAGTTACGTCCCTTTACGATCTGAGTTCAAATCCCGCCGAGGTTGACTTTGCCTTTCATCCTTACGGGGGTCGATAAAATAAAGTACCAGTAATACACTGGGATAATTGCTGGCCTTGTGCCAAAAGTAGAAACAATTATTATTATTAAATGCCCATTTGTACCGTCCTGTATTGTCCTGCACTGTCCTTAATGTCTACTTTATGTAAACCCTTGTGGTTAATAAAGAAATCATTATTATTTGCACGCACTCGTCCAGTGTCCGAAAATTGCTGACTTGTGGGTTTATGTCGAACACCTGCTGTCGCGTTTAGGACGGATCCAGCTATCATCTGAGTCTATCGTGAGGATTGCCCCGCCCTCCTCCTTTAGCCGGGAAGGGCAGGCAGTTTTTATCTGTCTGGTGGCCATGGCGAAAGAGATAGTATGGTGGACACGTTTGAAAGGGCTGAAGACGAGCACTTACCTCTTCGGTGATGCTCTGATTGACTTTTTCAAATTTCATTTGAAAAGGAAAATCAGAGTAGAGAAGGAAGTGCTCTCTTCCCAGCATTTTGTTGAAAGATGGGTGAGAGAAGCAAGAATGGCCCGAGTGAATGGGCCGACTCTGAGTATATATCTGTAAACTAAAGGTGGAAAACTGGGAGAGGGCACTTGCCTTGGTGGTCAGGGTCATTGTGGCTTTTTACTGGGCTTTCTCCACAAATGTCCCTCCGAAGTCTCCCCCCTATTGGGGAATTTTTCATTGTTATTTTCATTGTTATTTTTGTTACATCCTCTGTTTTTGTTTTTTTACACGCAGAAATGCCCATTTGTACCGTCCTGTATTGTCCTGCACTGTCCTTAATGTCTACTTTATGTAAACCCTTGTGGTTAATAAAGAAATCATTATTAATTATTATTATTATTATTATTATTATATATTTCAGGTCCGTTGCAAAGCCGACCCTTTTCTGGAGCAGGAGAGGGAGTTGTTTGTGTACTTCCATACGAACGTGGCCAAACTGGGGCAGTGTGTCGAGACTGTGGAGTCGAGGGTGGAGGCGAAGAGGATCACGCAGTGAACATTTGGGGGCTGACCGTTTGACCACCTCCCGCAGCAACAACAGCAACACCAACGTGAAGGTGAAGGTCAAATCAGGTGAGGTCAGGGTCAAGCCAGCTGAGGTCAGCATCGGGTCACGTTAGATTAAGATGGGGGTCAGATCAGATTAAGTAAGGTCAAGTCAGATAAAATCCCTTATTATTATTATTATTATTATTATTATTATACTTTACGGCACAGAGTTATGGCCCTTTACTGCTTGAGTTCAAATCCCGCTGAGGTTAACTTTGCCTTTCATCCTTATGAGGTCGATAAAATAAAGTACCAGTAATGCACTGGAGTAATTGCTGGCCTTGTGCCAAAAGTAGAAACAATTGTTATTATTATAAAGTACCAGTAATACACTGGTATCTATTTAATCGACTTTCCCCTCCCTCCCCCCAAATTGACATAGAGTTATGGCCCTGGCCGCCGGGGTTGACTTTGTCTTTCATCTTTATGGAGTTGATAAAATAAAGTACCAGTAATGCACTGGGGTAATTGCTGGCCTTGTGCCAAAAGTAGAAACAATTGTTATTATTATAAAGTACCAGTAATACACTGGTATCTATTTAATCGACTTTCCCCTCCCTCCCCCCAAATTGACATAGAGTTATGGCCCTGGCCGCCGGGGTTGACTTTGTCTTTCATCTTTATGGAGTTGATAAAATAAAGTACCAGTAATGCACTGGGGTAATTGCTGGCCTTGTGCCAAAAGTAGAAACAATTGTTATTATTATAAAGTACCAGTAATACACTGGTATCTATTTAATCGACTTTCCCCTCCCTCCCCCCAAATTGACATAGAGTTATGGCCCTGGCCGCCGGGGTTGACTTTGTCTTTCATCTTTATGGAGTTGATAAAATAAAGTACCAGTAATACACTGGGGTAATTGCTGGCCTTGTGCCAAAAGTATAAACAATCATTATTATTGCTATTAACTCTCCTTTCCATCCTTCCAGGGTCGTTAACATATAATACCAGTAATACGCTCTGCCTTAGACTGTTTATGTAAGAAATATATTTCCTTTTATTTGTTATTGTTGAGATTTGTTTCATTTTTTGTTTTGTTTTGTTGTTAATTGTATATATATATATATATATATATATATATATATATATATATATATATATATATATATATACACAATATATTAATAAATGGAAACTATACTTATAAAACCATAATTATTTTATTATATATATTTCAAGGACAACCAAGGCAATCTTGGTGCGCTTTCATCAGATAAAATACAAGATTTGTTTTATAAATATTGACATCATTTCATTTTACGTCCCCTTTTTCCCTGCTTGCAAGGGTGGGACGGGAACTGATTCTGGCTTGATTTCTACAGCTGGATGCCCTTCCTAACACCAACCTCATTTACAGTGAGTGCTGGGTGCTTTTTTTGCCGTGGCACCTCCACGACCACTTTACAGTGGAATGATAGGGACCCCAGTCCCTATCATTTCATTTCTACAGCTGAGTAAACTGGAGCAATGTGAAATAAAGTGTCTTGCTCAAGGAAACAACACATCACCCGGTCTGAGAATTGAATTCACAACCTTTCGATTGCAAGCCCAATGCTCTAACCACTAAGCCCTGTGCCTCCATATATCATCATCATCATCATCATCAACGTTTAACGTCCGTGTTCCACGCTTGCATGGGTTTGGACGGGGGTAGTCCCACTTGAGGCAAGAGTGATTGTCTTGCTCGCATAGGACTGTCTGGCAGGTTTTCTACAGTTGGATGCCCTTCCTAACACCAACCACATTTACAGTGTGGGTCTGGGAGGTTTTTACCGTGTTGCCTACACGGCCACATTACAGCGTGGACTGTGTGTTTTTTTTGTCGTGACACCTACACGATCTCATTTGTTTCGGCCTGGATGGCGCGGCACCAACATAACTTTACATAGAACGGGGTGGTGTGGATGGGGTGGGGGTGGCGGCGGGAGGGGTGTATTTTGTTAGAGATGCCTACTGGCAAGGCGGGTCTTCTCTGTTACTGAGTACCGCCAAAGGTCACGGTCCAGTGACATTGTCTTGGAAAGGTGTAAGTGTGTGAGGTCGGAGTTTATCAGCTCATCCCATGTTTTTCTAGGTCTGCCTATTCCGTGGCTACCGTCTATCTTTATTGCCCTGCACTTTGTAATACAGCTATCGACTTTCATGCGCATCACGTGTCCATACCAACGCAGCCTTCTCTCGAGTAAACAACATCTGATCCCTCTTATCTCTAATTTTTTCCTTAGTTCGTTTATGCTTTGCCGTTCACGTATATTACTGTTACACATCCAGCGGAGCATGCAAGCTTCGTTCCTCTCTAGTCTGCGTATATCCTCTGCACACAATGCCCAGGTCTCACTACCATGCAACATTGCTGTTCGTATGCAGGCATCGTACAACCTGCCTTTCATTTTTAGGGAGAACCCTTTAGCAGCTAATAGTGGTATAAGCTCTCTGAACTTTTTCCAACCAGTTCTGACTCTAGCTACAGTACTTTCAGAGCACCCTCCCCCACTGCTGATTTTATCGCCCAGGTAACGGAAGCTGTCCACTATTTCTATAGAACCCTCTGCGCAATTGAAAGAGCTAGTATTTTGTGGGCACTTGCTGCTACTTATTGCACCAGAACACCGGCCACATGTAAAGTCTATGTTCTTAGTTAGCTTACCTGTGATCCCACTACATCTTTTATGCACCCATACTTTGCATTTAGGACATAAGATGGAGTTTCTACCTACGCCTTTCCTACATACCGAGCACGACCATTTCCCAGAAGGGACCGCCGCCTTGTTTTCTTTCCTACAAACTAGAACTTTGGTCTTAGCCAGGTTAATTTTAAGTCCTTTTGACTCTAGGCCGTGCTTCCATGTTTGGAATTTCTTCTCTAGCTCGGCCATTGATTCCGCTATGAGTGTCAGGTCGTCTGCGTATAGGAGTTCCCATGGGCAGCCTGTCTTGAACTCCTCTGTTATAGCCTGAAGGGCAATAATAAATAGTAGGGGGCTGAGAACAGAGCCCTGATGGACGCCAACTTTTACGCTAAACTCTTCACTATATTCGTTGTTAATTCTAACCTTGCTGACTGTTTCTTTATACATGGCTTGTATAGCCCTCACAAGCCAATATATATATATATATATATATACACACACACACACACACACACACTCTCACACACACACACACACACACACACACACACACACACACACACACACATCATCATCCGGTGGCCTCGTCCGAAATGGACTCAACAATTGATCTCCACGGGGGTCTGTCGTTCATTGCTGTTGCCAAGTCTTGGATTTCAATACCAGAATCTCTGGAGATGACATCGGGGTAGCATAGCTTGCGTCCCCTGTTATTAGTATGCTTAAAATAAACATTTGCAGAGCCGTAGCTATGCCAAAACACCACCGACTAACACCATCGGGCGGTGTCCAGCAGAAGCAAGGGAGACAATCGTGGATGCGCATTTCGAAACTGGACTGGTTCTCATTGACACAACCCCTCCCACAATTGGACAAGATATATCATCATCATCATCATCGTTTAACGTCTATCTTCCACGCTAGCATGGGTTAGACGGGAGTTGTCCCAATTTGAGGCAAGATTGGTCGGGTGACCGTGTCTCGCTCATATAGGACTGTCTGGCAGGTTTTCTATGGCTGGATGCTCTTCCTAACACCAACCACGTTTACAGCGTGGACTGGGAGGTTTTTACCATGTTACGTACACGGCCACTTTACAGTGTGGACTGGGAGGTTTTTACCGTGTTACCTACACGGCCACATTACAGTGTGGACTGGGAGGTGTTTACCGTGTTACCTACACTACCACATTACAGTGTGGACTGGGAGGTTTTTACCGTGTTACCTACACAACCACTTTACAGTGTGGACTGGGAGCTTTTTACCGTGTTACCTACACTACCACATTACAGTGTGGACTGGGAGGTTTTTACCATGTTACGTACACGGCCACTTTACAGTGTGGACTGGGAGGTTTTTACCGTGTTACCTACACGGCCACATTACAGTGTGGACTGGGAGGTGTTTACCGTGTTACCTACACTACCACATTACAGTGTGGACTGGGAGGTTTTTACCGTGTTACCTACACAACCACTTTACAGTGTGGACTGGGAGCTTTTTACCGTGTTACCTACACGACCACTTTACAGTGTGGACTGGGAGCCTTTTTACCGTGTTACCTACACTACCACTTTACAGTGTGGACTGGGAGCTTTTTACCGTGTTACCTACACGGCCACATTACAGTGTGGACTGGGAGGTTTTTACCATGTTACGTACACGGCCACTTAACAGTGTGGACTGGGAGCCTTTTTACCGTGTTACCTACACTACCACTTTACAGTGTGGACTGGGAGGTTTTTACCGTGTTACCTACACTACCACATTACAGTGTGGACTGGGAGGTTTTTACCGTGTTACCTACACTACCACATTACAGTGTGGACTGGGAGGTTTTTACCGTGTTACCTACACTACCACTTTACAGTGTGGACTGGGAGCTTTTTACCGTGTTACCTACACGGCCACATTAGTGTGGACTGGGAGGTTTTTACCGTTTTACCTACACGGCCACATTACAGTGTGGACTGGGAGGTTTTTACCGTGTTACCTACACTACCACTTTACAGTGTGGACTGGGAGGTTTTTACCGTGTTACCTACATGGCCACATTACAGTGTGGACTGGGAGCTTTTTACCATGTTACCTACAAAGCCACATCACAGCATGGACTGTGTGTTTTTTTGTCGTGACACCTATACAACCTCATTAGTTTGGACTGGATGTTGTGGTACCAACTTTACAGAGAGGGTGGTGTTGGTGGGAGTGGGAGGATAGAGTAGGGGTAGTGGATTGGGGTGTATATTTGGTTAAGAGATGCCTATAGGTTTCGCTTTGTACATAGGCAAGGCATTTACATTACATTACTCTATATATACTATTATATTTTCACAGTAAAGGCTTTACCTCACATAATATCTCACATAACATTTACATTACTCTATATATACTATTGTATTTTCACAGTAAAGGCTTTACCTCACATAATATCTCACATAACATTTACATTACTCTATATATACTATTGTATTGTCACAGTAAAGGCTTTACCTCACATAACCTTTACATTACTCTATATAGACTATTGTATTTTCATGGTAAAGTCTTTACCTAGCATAATATTGAATCTACGAGATTTTGAGAACAATACCTTAACATCAGTATGAATGACCAGTTACAGCCAGTTTGAACAGAAAGAGGTGAGAAAATTCTGGCCGGATATGGGCGGTTTAAATTATGTTTATTTTTCAACATATGCTCCATCTAGGACCTAGATTCTAGGTCTATACACTTGTGCAATCGTTGATACCAGCCTTTAAGTTTCATCTGTGTCATATTTTTAATGAAGGACTCTGTCTGTGGTTTTCAAATAATTTTGAAAATAATCAAGAATTTGATTGGAATTAGTAATATATCAAACTTTCTTATGATTAAGCTGGTAATTGGAACATAACTTAACAAAGGTTCTTACATAAAATTACAATGGAAAGTTTTTAGATAAATATAAACACTTTAAAACAAGCAGTTTTGTATCATAGAACCATAGGTGTTTGGAACATAACTTAACAAAGGTTCTTACATAAAATTTTAATGGAAAGTTTTTTTTAGACTTTAACGCTTTCCTTACCATATTTCTAATGAAAGACACTGTTGGTGTTTGGAACATAACTTAATAAAGGTTCTTACATGAAATTATGATGGGAGGTTTTTAGATAAATATAACCACTTTAAAACAAGCAGTTTTGTATCATAGAACCAGGGGTGTTTGGAACATAGCTTAATAAAGGTTCTTACATGAAATTATCATGGAAGGTTTTTAGATAAATATAACCACTTTAAAACAAGCAGTTTTGTATCATAGAACCAGGGGTGTTTGGAACATAGCTTAACAAAGGTTCTTACATAAAATTATGATGGAAGGTTTTTAGATAAATATAAACATTTACCCCTTTCATTACCATATTTCTAATGAAAGACACTGTTGGTGTTTGGAACATAACTTAACAAAGGTCCTTAAATAAAATTATAATGGAAGGTTTTTAGATAAATACAAACACTTTAAAACAAACAGTTTTTTACAAAAAAGTTTATTATAGAAATATTTTCTTTTCAAAATAGATTTTTAATTTTGGAAATAACCAATATATATATATATATTTATATATATATATATTTATTTATATATATTTATATATATATATTTATTTATATATATATATTTATATATATATATTTATATAGATATATATATAAACAGCCCACTTATATACAATATATATGATGATGATGATGATGATGAATTTATATGAGTTTAACCCTACATGTCCCCCACAGAAACCACATATATACAGATTTTATGAACCAGCCCACCTTTTATTGAATATAAAAATATATTACTGCTCTATATATTTACATTTCATCATCATCATCAACATCACCTTTTAACATCCATTCTCCATGCTGGCATGGGTTGGACGAGATGCCCTGTTGTGAGACAAGTCAGGTCAGATGACTGTGTCTTGCTCATACAGAACTGTTTCTGGTTTGGTTTCTACGGCTGGATGCCCTTCCTTAAGCGCCAACCACTTTACAGGGTGGATTGGGTGTCTTTTTGTCATGCCACCTACATGACCACTTTACAGTGTGGACTGGGTGTCTTTTTGTCATGCCACCTACATGACCACTTTACAGTATGGACTGGGTGCTTTTTGTCATGACACCTACATGACCACTTTACAGTGTGGACTGGGTGTCTTTTTGTCATGACACCTACATGACCACTTTACAGTGTGGACTGGGTGCTTTTTGTCATGCCACCTACATGACCACTTTACAGTGTGGACTGGGTGTCTTTTTGTCATGACACCTACATGACCACTTTACAGTGTGGACCGGGTACTTTTTGTCATGACACCTACATGACCACTTTACAGTGTGGACTGGGTGTCTTTTTGTCATGACACCTACATGACCACTTTACAGTGTGGACTGGGTGTCTTTTTGTCATGCCACCTACATGACCACTTTACAGTGTGGACTGGGTGTCTTTTTGTCATGCCACCTACATGACCACTTTACAGTGTGGACTGGGTGCTTTTTGTCATGACACCTACATGACCACTTTACAGTGTGGACTGGGTGTCTTTTTGTCATGACACCTACATGACCACTTTACAGTGTGGACTGGGTGCTTTTTGTCATGCCACCTACATGACCACTTTACAGTGTGGACTGGGTGTCTTTTTGTCATGACACCTACATGACCACTTTACAGTGTGGACTGGGTGTCTTTTTATCATGCCACCTACATGACCACTTTACAGTGTGGACTGGGTGTCTTTTTGTCATGACACCTACATGACCACTTTACAGTGTGGACTGGGTGTCTTTTTGTCATGCCACCTACATGACCACTTTACAGTGTGGACTGGGTGTCTTTTTGTCATGACACCTACATGACCACTTTACAGTGTGGACTGGGTGTCTTTTTGTCATGCCACCTACATGACCACTTTACAGTGTGGACTGGGTGTCTTTTTGTCATGACACCTACATGACCACTTTACAGTGTGGACTGGGTGTCTTTTTGTCATGACACCTACATGACCACTTTACAGTGTGGACTGGGTGTCTTTTTGTCATGACACCTACATGACCACTTTACAGTGTGGACTGGGTGCTTTTTGTCATGACACCTACATGACCACTTTACAGTGTGGACTGGGTGTCTTTTTGTCATGACACCTACATGACCACTTTACAGTGTGGACTGGGTGTCTTTTTGTCATGACACCTACATGACCACTTTACAGTGTGGACTGGGTGCTTTTTGTCATGACACCTACATGACCACTTTACAGTGTGGACTGGGTGTCTTTTTGCCATGACACCTACATGACCACTTTACAGTGTGGACTGGGTGTCTTTTTGTCATGACACCTACATGACCACTTTACTGTGTGGACTGGGTGTCTTTTTGTCATGACACCTACATGACCACTTTACTGTGTGGACTGGGTGTCTTTTTGTCATGACACCTACATGACCACTTTACAGTGTGGACTGGGTGTCTTTTTGTCATGACACCTACATGACCACTTTACAGTGTGGACTGGGTGCTTTTTGTCATGACACCTACATGACCACTTTACAGTGTGGACTGGGTGTCTTTTTGTCGTGACACCTACATGACCACTTTACAGTGTGGACTGGGTGTCTTTTTGTCATGACACCTACATGACCACTTTACAGTGTGGACTGGGTGTCTTTTTGTCATGACACCTACATGACCACTTTACAGTGTGGACTGGGTGTCTTTTTGTTGTGACACCTACATGACCACTTTACAGTGTGGACTGGGTGCTTTTTGTCATGCCACCTACATGAGTTCCAGTAATACAATAGGGGTGGGGTCGATTTATTCGACTCTCTCCCCTCCCAAATTGCTGGCCTTGTGCTTCAAGTAGAAATCATTATACACCCACACCCTCCCCACCCACGTCATCCCAGCCCACTCTCACCACCCCGGGGCACCTCCCCACCATGGCCCCACCCACACCATCCCAGCCCACTCTCACCACCCCGGGGCACCTCCCCACCATGGCCCCACCCACACCATCCCAGCCCTACTCTCACCACCCAAGGGCACCCCCCACCCCCACCCCCCGGGGGCACCTCCCCACCCACCCACCCCACCACCCCGACCTTCAGTCCTTAAACAATCTGTAACTTTCCAGTGGTGCAGCTGCCGGTGGTTGCGATGGCGTAGGTGTGACAGAAGCGCACGGCGAACGCTAGGGCGACTGTGGCACCCAGGTAGACGGCGTAGGGCAGGGGAGGGGTGACGCCGAAGGGCCAGATCCAGAGGCCGTGGCGGTTGGCGTCCCTGAGATGGTGCGACAGCCAGGCGGTGGTGAACAGGAGACTCAGCTTGAAGCAGTGGCAGGTGTATCGAGAATGGAAGAGGTAGGAGAGGAAGACAGCTGATATCACTATGGCAGGGATCAATGTTGTACAATGGAATATTGGCCTCGAGCTCAGGTGGAGGGCATTCTGGAAAGATAGAGAAGGGAAAAACATAGATAGATAGGTTTCTTTATTAGTCACAGGGGCACAACAAGAAAAGGGGACAATACAAAGACATGCTGGGGATTTTACATACAGTCGTGTAAAAAATATAAAAACAAACAATTACAACAATCGAAATCCCCAATAGGGGGGGGGGCATCACAAATGGGTTGTTTAATACCCCGTCGATAGAACAACCCTCAACTCAAGGAGCGTGTTGTGCAAGTGCTCCTTTCTTCCTTTTATCTCTTCCTCAACCTACAGGTTTATAAACAGAGAAGGCCCAATCACTCGGGCCATTTTTGCCACATTCACCCACCTTTCAGTAAATTTACTGGGGTGCAGTGCCTCTCTCTCCACCCTGATTCTCCTTCTAAAGTGATACTTAAAGAAGGGAATCAATTGTTGTCCGGAGAGAAAGGCATCTGTCCTCAGTCCTCTCAATCTCCTCCACCATATAACCTCTTTCGCCATGGCCACCGTACAGAGGAAAACCGCCTCTCTTTCGTTTTTGAAAGAGGCTGGCGGTTTGATCCTTACTATGGACTCGGCAGTCAACTGTATTTGTCCCATACGCGACAGCAGTTGTTCTGCATAGTTCCACAGGTCGCTTACGCCCGGGCAGTGTACAATTGCGTGCAGAACTGTTTCAATGTCCTGCGCACATCTTGGACACGTCCTCTTGGAAGGATCCCTGCCAGGGCGTCCGTGCCTGTAGATCTTGTCACGAACCGGTAGAGCTCCTCGGTAGCACTGCCAGGCCAGGGACCTCTGGAAGTTGTCCATAGGTCCCGGGCGGAAAGTCCTACCAAACATACTGGTGAGCTCATCGTCTTCGACTCCCAGAGTCTCTCCGAGCACGTCGTCGCCCTTGTAACGTACAATCCCTCTATAGAATGTCGAAGTGGAGTCTCCACAGATAGATAGATAGATAGATATGTTTCTTTATTAGCCACAGGGGCACAAAAGAAGGGGACAAATACAAAGGGGGAAGTTTACATACAATAAAAACGTGTAAAATGTTATCACAGATGGAATTTAAAAGTTAGTCGATTTTCCCCAATAGGGGGAGACAGTTCATATGGGTAACACATACGCCCGAAAAAAATGTGCAACCCTCATCTCCAGGAGTACGAAGAGTTTGTACTCCTTTCCTCTCCTCCTTTTCCTCAACCTACAGGCTGATATAGAGAGAAGGCCCATTCACTCGGGCCATTCTCGCCACTTTCACCCACCTTTCATAAAACTTGCTGGGGTACAGCACCTCTCTCTCCATCCTGATTCTTCTTCCAAAGTGGTATTTGAAAAAAAGAATCAGTTGTTGGCCGGAGAGAAAGGTGTCTGACCTCAGCCCTTTCAACCTTGTCCACCATACAACCTCTTTCGCCATAGCTATCACAAAAAGGAAAACCGCCTCTCCTTCGTTTTTGAAGGAGGGTGGCGGTTTGATCATGACAATGGACTCCGTGGTCAACTGGATTGGTCCCACCCGCGACAATAGTCGTTCTACATAGCCCCACAGGTCAGTGACGCCCGGGCAGTGTATGAATGCGTGCGCGACGGTTTCTTCGTCTCGCACGCACCTCGGACAGTACAAAGAACAGATAGATAGATAAATAGATAGATATATTTCTTTATTTACCATAAAGGCATAAAAAGAAGGGACAAATACAAAGGGGGAGTTTACATACAATCGAGTAAAAAGGGTGTAACATGAAAATAATCGAAAATAACCTCAAAAGGGAGGGGACGTGATGGGGGTTGCACACACCCCCGAAAAAGTGTGCAATCCTTTGCCCGGGGAGCACATGAAGAAGGTGCTCCCCTCTCCTTTACTTCTTTACCTACAGGATGGTATACAGAGAAAGCCCATTTACACGAGCCATTCTCGCCACTATCACCCACCTTTCATAAAACTGCCTGTGGCCAAGCACCTCTCTCTCCATTCTTATCCTTCTGTAGCGGTTGTCTCCCTTGTTTTGATTGGGATCTAGACGGGAGGTGGAACCCTTTCTCAAACTTCCGGTCAGAGCCCTATAAAACTAACAACTTTAAACTTCCTCCCTCTCTTTGCCTTTTCGGCACCAGGTCGAAGAGTCTTCTCATTTGGCTCTGCCATTAATTTGGCCAACAGGCGCCTGGCCTTAGCCAGGCGCCCTCTGCCAGCCGCGTTTGCCTGGCATTCAAAACGGTAACTACTAACTTTGTTTCATTCTAACATCTATCTTTGACATGTCAAGTATTCTATCTACCGTTAATTAAATATTATTTACACAAACATTGTCTCGTTTTGTTACATTCATACAGCCAGTATTCTCGCTATACTTCTTCCGAAGTGATATCGGAAGATAGACTGGTTGAGAGATAGCTAGCTAGAAAGATTGATTGATATATAGAGACAGATATACATATTGATAGATATGTAGATAGATAGATTTCTTTATTAGCCACAAGGGCGCAACAAGAAAGGGGACAATACAAAGACATGCCGGGGATTTTACATACAGTCGTGTAAAAAATATAAAAACAAACAATTTAGATAGGTAGATAGATATATTTCTTTATTAGCCACAGGGGCACAAAAGAAGGGGACAAATACAAAGGGGGAAGTTTACATACAATAAAAACGTGTAAAATGTTATCACAGATGGAATTTAAAAGTTAGTCGATTTTCCCCAATAGAGGGAGACAGTTTATATGGGTAACACATACGCCCGAAAAAAATGTGCAACCCTCATCTCCAGGAGTACGAAGAGTTTGTACTCCTTTCCTCTCCTCCTTTTCCTCAACCTACAGGCTGATATAGAGAGAAGGCCCATTCACTCGGGCCATTCTCGCCACTTTCACCCACCTTTCATAAAACTTGCTGGGGTACAGCACCTCTCTCTCCATCCTGACTCTTCTTCCAAAGTGGTATTTGAAAAAAAGAATCAGTTGTTGGCCAGAGAGAAAGGTGTCTGACCTCAGCCCTTTCAACCTTGTCCCCCATACAACCTCTTTCGCCATAGCTATCACACAAAGCAAAACCACCTCTCCTTCGTTTTTGAAGGAGGGTGGCGGTTTGATCATGACAATGGACTCGGAGATAGATATATAATCAGCATCATCATCTATTGGCTTTATATAACTGCACATGCTCTGTTGGATGTGCAATGTCAATGTACGTGAATGACCAAGCATGGATGAGTTGAGAGAGAAACTGTGTTTAAGAGGGGTAAGCTGTAGTGTGTGGGAGAGAAGACTGAGATGGTATGGACATGTGATGCACATGGAGGATGACCGCTGGGTAAAGAAGTGCCAAGAAATCTCAGTAGAAGGAAGATGCAGTAGTGGAAGGCGACGAAAAACATGGGTGGAGGTGGTGAGAGCAGACCTCACATCACAGGAGCTCACAGAGGAGATAACGAAGGACCGTGACAAGTGGAGAGATGCTGTGTTGAAGAGGACCTGTCCCATCCTTGCAAGCAGGGAAAAGTGGATGTAAAATGATGATGATGATGACATTCCCCATGAGGTCAAGCGAAACCTCCAGTCCACACTGTGGTCCTGTAGGTGACACAACAAAAAGCACCCCGTCCACACTGTGGTCCTGTAGGTGACACAACAAAAAGTACCCAGTCCACACCGTAAAGTGGTCATGTAGGTGTCCTGACAAAAAGACACCCAGTCCACACTGTAAAGTGGTCATGTAGGTGTCACGACAAAAAGTACCCAGTCCCCACTGTAAAGTGGTTGTGTAGGTGTCACAACAAAAAGTACCCAGTCCCCACTGTAAAGTGGTCATGTAGGTGTCATGACAAAAAAAGTACCCAGTCCACACTGTAAAGTGGTCATGTAGGTGTCACGACAAAAAGTACCCAGTCCACACTGTAAAGTGGTTGTGTAGGTGTCACAACAAAAAGTACCCAGTCCACACTGTAAAGTGGTCATGTAGGTGTCATGACAAAAAAAGTACCCAGTCCACACTGTAAAGTGGTCATGTAGGTGTCATGACAAAAAGCACCCAGTCCACACTGTAAAGTGGTCATGTAGGTGTCATGACAAAAACCACCCAGTCCACACTGTAAAGTGGTCATGTAGGTGTCACGACAAAAAGTACCCAGTCCACACAGTAAAGTGGTCATGTAGGTGTCATGACAAAAACCACCCAGTCCACACTGTAAAGTGGTCATGTAGGTGTCACGACAAAAAGTACCCAGTCCACTCTGTAAAGTGGTCATGTAGGTGTCACGACAAAAAGTACCCAGTCCACACTGTAAAGTGGTCATGTAGGTGTCACAACAAAAAACACCCAGTCCACACTGTAAAGTGGTCATGTAGGTGTCACGACAAAAAGTACCCAGTCCACACTGTAAAGTGATCATGTAGGTGTCACGACAAAAAACACCCAGTCCACACTGTAAAGTGGTCATGTAGGTGTCACAACAAAAAGACACCCAGTCCACACTGTAAAGTGGTCTTGTAGGTGTCACAACAAAAAGCACCCAGTCCACACTGTAAAGTGGTCATGTAGGTGTCAAAAAAAGTACCCAGTCCACACTGTAAAGTGGTCATGTTGGTGTCACAACAAAAAGTACCCAGTCCACACTGTAAAGTGGTCATGTAGGTGTTACGACAAAAAGTACCCAGTCCACACTGTAAAGTGGTCATGTAGGTGTCACAACAAAAAGCACCCAGTCCACACTGTAAAGTGGTCATGTAGGTGTCAAAAAAAGTACCCAGTCCACACTGTAAAGTGGTCATGTAGGTGTCACGACAAAAAGACACCCAGTCCACACTGTAAAGTGGTCATGTAGGTGTCATGACAAAAAGCACCCAGTCCACACTGTAAAGTGGTCATGTAGGTGTCACAACAAAAAGCACCCAGTCCACACTGTAAAGTGGTCATGTAGGTGTCAAAAAAAGTACCCAGTCCACACTGTAAAGTGGTCATGTAGGTGTCTAAACAAAAAGATACCCAGTCCACACTGTAAAGTGGTCATGTAGGTGTCACGACAAAAAGACACCCAGTCCACACTGTAAAGTGGTCATGTAGGTGTCTTGACAAAAAGACACCCAGTCCACACTGTAAAGTGGTCATGTTGGTGTCAAAATAAAAAGTACCCAGTTAACACCGTAAAGTGGTCATGTAGGTGACACAACAAAAAGACACCCAGTCCACACTGTAAAGTGGTCATGTAGGTGTCATGACAATAACCACCCAGTTAACACTGTAAAGTGGTCATGTAGGTGTCACAACAAAAAGACACCCAGTCCACACTGTAAAGTGGTCATGTAGGTGTCACAACAAAAAACACCCAGTCCACACTGTAAAGTGGTTGTGTAGGTGTCACAACAAAAAGTACCCAGTCCACACTGTAAAGTGGTCATGTAGGTGTCACAACAAAAAGTACCCAGTCCACACTGTAAAGTGGTCATGTAGGTGTCACAACAAAAAGACACCCAGTCCACACTGTAAAGTGGTCATGTAGGTGTCACAACAAAAAGACACCCAGTCCACACCGTAAAGTGGTCATGTAGGTGTCACAACAAAAAGTACCCTGTCCACACTGTAAAGTGGTCATGTAGGTGTCACAACAAAAAGTACCCTGTCCACACTGTAAAGTGGTTGTGTAGGTGTCACAACAAAAAGTACCCAGTCCCCACTGTAAAGTGGTCATGTAGGTGTCATGACAAAAACCACCCAGTCCACACTGTAAAGTGGTCATGTAGGTGTCACAACAAAAAGCACCCAGTCCACACTGTAAAGTGGTCATGTAGGTGTCAAAAAGAGTACCCAGTCCACACTGTAAAGTGGTCATGTAGGTGTCAAAAAAAGTACCCAGTCCACACTGTAAAGTGGTCATGTAGGTGTCTCAACAAAAAGATACCCAGTCCACACTGTAAAGTGGTCATGTAGGTGTCACAACAAAAACCACCCAGTCCACACTGTAAAGTGGTCATGTAGGTGTCACAACAAAAAGTACCCAGTCCACACAGTAAAGTGGTCATGTAGGTGTCACGACAAAAAGTACCCAGTACACACTGTAAAAATATGTTTTATTATATATATTTCGAAGCTACTGTGCTGTTTTTTCAGTACGTCCTCGTCAGATAAAATACATGAATTGATGTATGACATACCTGAACTGTCTTGATAGTTCAATCCAGTATATATATATATATATATATATATATATATATATATATATATATATATATCTAAGGCGGGTAAAATTGTCGAGATCGATGGACGAGTTCTCTCCAGCGGTCTCTGTCCCTCATTATCGCTGCCATGTCCTGCGTCTCCAACAGACCAGTGTCTGTCCTTAGGGCATCAACATACGTTAACCTTGGTCTTCCTCCTCTAGTGTGTTCATGTAGGGGCTCCCACAGGAGCACTGAGTGCAATAGACACTGACCAAGAAAGTCACTCAGATGGTGGATGGGTGCTATACATATATATATATATATATATGGAAACTATATTTATAAAACCATATAGTAGGCATCTCTAACAAAACACACCCCCGTCCCACCCCACCCCATCCACACCGCCCCTTTCAATGTAAAGTTATGTTGGTGCCACAACATCCAGGCCGAAACAAATGAGATCGTGTAGGTGTCACGACAAAAAAACACACAGTCCACGCTGTAATGTGGCCGTGTAGGCAACACGGTAAAAACCTCCCATCCCCACACTGTAAATGTGGTTGGTGTTAGGAAGGGCATCCAGCTGTAGAAAACCCGCCAGACAGTCCACGCTGTAATGTGGCCGTGTAGGCAACACGGTAAAAACCTCCCAGCCCCACACTGTAAATGTGGTTGGTGTTAGGAAGGGCATCCAGCTGTAGAAAACCCGCCAGACAGTCCACGCTGTAATGTGGCCGTGTAGGCAACACGGTAAAAACCTCCCAGCCCCACACTGTAAATGTGGTTGGTGTTAGGAAGGGCATCCAGCTGTAGAAAACCCGCCAGACAGTCCACGCTGTAATGTGGCCGTGTAGGCAACACGGTAAAAACCTCCCAGCCCCACGCTGTAAATGTGGTTGGTGTTAGGAAGGGCATCCAGCTGTAGAAAACCCGCCAGACAGTCCACGCTGTAATGTGGCCGTGTAGGCAACACGGTAAAAACCTCCCAGTCCCACACTGTAAATGTGGTTGGTGTTAGGAAGGGCATCCAGCTGTAGAAAACCCGCCAGACAGTCCACGCTGTAATGTGGCCGTGTAGGCAACACGGTAAAAACCTCCCAGTCCCACACTGTAAATGTGGTTGGTGTTAGGAAGGGCATCCAGCTGTAGAAAACCCGCCAGACAGTCCACGCTGTAATGTGGCCGTGTAGGCAACACGGTAAAAACCTCCCAGTCCCACACTGTAAATGTGGTTGGTGTTAGGAAGGGCATCCAGCTGTAGAAAACCCGCCAGACAGTCCACGC
>OZ024766.1:9593814-9601314 GCA_964016885.1 Eledone cirrhosa
GCATCAGTTGTTAGCTGTCGAGACACTGCATCCTTTAAAACCCTCATGCTTTGCGAAATTCACCAAAACTACACCTGATATACCCCTTTCATACACATGCACACGTGTATATCATGACCCATACACTGTTCATTTTCCTGACGTTTCTACATTACCCTATGTACTATACTTACACTTTTGATGAGTTGTAGTGCACCTGAGCACTGTACACAATATTTTCATTATTATAAGGTTGTAAGAATTACAGAAGTTCCAGAGTGTTTTTCTGACACAGAACTTCATCACTTTCGCAATGCAGCTAGTAAGACTGACTTGCCAATAGTTGACAGGCAACATGCGGTCACCTGTTTTGAACAGAGAAATGACCTGGCAGTTTTCCACTGCTCCAGTGCAACTCCATAGTTAAGGTGGAATTCAAAGAAGAGTGAAAGCTGGTGCAGAAGAAAGTACCCCCCCCCCCCCCCCGCCTTTGAGAAGCAGGTACGTAACACCATCATGACTAGGAGAGGCATAGTAGCGCTTATTCTTGAGGAATCATTACAGCATTCATCATCATTTCACGTCCACTTTTCCCTGCTTGCAAGGGTGGGACAGGAACTGATTCTGGCTTGATTTCTACAGCTGGATGCCCTTCCTAACACCAACCTCATTTACAGTGAGTGCTGGGTGCTTTTTTGCCGTGGCACCTCCATGACCACTTTGCAGTGGAATGATAGGGACCCCAGTCCCTATCATCTCATTTCTACAGCTGGATGCCCTTCCTACCACCAACCTCATTTACAGTGCGTGCTGGGTGCTTTTTTGCCGTGGCACCTCCATGACCACTTTGCAGTGGAATGATAGGGACCCCAGTCCCTATCATCTCATTTCTACAGCTGGATGCCCTTCCTAACACCAACCTCATTTACAGTGAGTGCTGGGTGCTTTTTTGCCGTGGCACCTCCATGACCACTTTGCAGTGGAATGATAGGGACCCCAGTCCCTATCATCTCATTTCTACAGCTGGATGCCCTTCCTAACACCAACCTCATTTACAGTGAGTGCTGGGTGCTTTTTTGCCGTGGCACCTCCACGACCATTTTGCAGTGGAATGATAGGGACCCCAGTCCCTATCATCTCATTTCTGCACCTGAGTAAACTGGAGAACTGTGAAATAAAGTGTCTTGCTCAAGGACACAACACATCACCCGGTCTGAGAATTGAACTCACAACCTTTCGATTGCAAGGCCAATACTCTAACGATTGCAAGTGTAAATTCCACAGTTATAGAATTTTATGTCAGAGATAATGGAGATGGTACATTTTGATTTTCAACAGTATCAATACTTGCATAGCACTCAGCAATAAGTTCTGTGCATTTTTTGGGGATCGTCAGTAATTCGTTTTTTGGGGATTGCAAAGAGGACCAACTGGAGAGTGAGGCCTCTGCTTTGAATGTACATATTTCCAGAACACCTTACTGTCAGGGTTGGTTGCTTTGCACTGTTCAGATTCAAACACTGTCTTTTTTGTCACCTCCTTCAGATGGTTGGATGATTTATTGCGCTTTTTTCCATTAACCTCTGATCTATGTAGTTTGTATTCCTGTTCAGCATTACGATGTTCTTGCCTGGCAAGTAGAACTGCTGCAGTCTCCCAAATTACACTTTTGGGATGTTTTTTTCTGCTTACGTAGTACTGATGCTGCACATGCTGTCCATATTGAGTTCAGGATGTTCTGAAATATAGGGTTCACATCTCCAGAGTCGTAAACTTCAGTTTGGGCGTTGTAGCTCAGTGAAGTAAGAATTCCAGTCAAAGGGAGCAGTTTGGAGATGGTTGTGGTTTTTGTTACTGCCTATAAGAGACAGAGGTTTTTGGAACATAACATGAAAGTTTTTAGACAGATATAAACACTAGAACCAGTAGTGTTTGGAACATAACATAACAAAGGTGTTTAGATAAATATAAGCTCTTTAAAATAGCTTTCTATCATAAAACCAATGGTGTTTAAAACATGACTTAACAAAGGTTCTTACATAAAATTATAGTGGAAGGGCTTGAGTTAAATATAAACAATTTAAAACTAAGTTTTGTATCATAGAACCAGGGTTGTTGGAACGTAACTTAACCAAGGTTTTTAGATAAATATAAACACTTTAAAAAAACAGCTTTATATCTTAGAACCAGGGAGGTTTCGGGTGGTTTGGTACAAAACGTGCTGAAATATCCTTCTCTAAATACAAATTTTGTTTGGTGAGGTAAATTCAATGATATAACCTAGTTATCTCCCTTGTTCTACTAAATATCCAGTTAAAAACTTCTGTTTTACGACAATACAATAAGTATAATGTCCTCGCCCACTAATTTGTTTCCTGTTAATATATATATATATAGTAGACGACTGATGATGGATAATTCTAACTTCTATTTCTAAATGTTCATTTTTCATTATACATATATGCAACAACACAGCTCGCCATTTTTTATTCATATCTAAAATGAGAGAGTACAAGACTCCCCCTGGACAGAACACTGATCCATCATCACTGGTTATCGCCCATTTTCCACACTAGCATGGGTTAGACGAGCTCTCCTGTTGTGAGACAAGCCATGTCACATGACTGTCTGGCTCATACAGAACTGATTTTGGCTTGGTTTCTGTGACGGGATGCCCTTCCTAAAACCTACCCCTAGTACTCATTTTCAGCTGAGTATACTGAGCAACATGAAATGAAGTGTTTTGCTCAAGAACACAACACACAGCAGTCCAGGAATCGAAACCTTTACCACTAGGCCATGCACCTCTATATATTGGAAAAGTAAATAAGAACAAGAAGTACAGCGATGCCACCTGCACTGACACTTTCTCCAGCCGCAACCTGGTGCAGTCTGCAACTAACCCAAGTTCTGCTGCACTTCGGGCTGAGGAGGCCAAACTCTCCAAATACCGGTCGCTCTCCGACAAGGTTGCAGTTGTATCCTTGGCAGTGGAGACTTCTGGTGTCCTCGGCCCTAGGGCTACCTCCATAGACACTGAGCTGGCTACCCCTAGCAGTGGAGACTTCTGGTGTCCTCGGCCCTAGGGCTACCTCCATAGGCACTGAGCTGGCTACCCCTAGCAGTGGAGACTTCTGGTGTCCTTGGCCTTAGGGCCACCTCCCTACTCACCACCATAGACGCTGAGCTGGCTACCCCTAACAGTGGAGACTTCTGGTGTCGTTGGCCCTAGGGCTACCTCCCTACTCACCTCCATAGGCACTGAGCTGGCTACCCCTAACAGTGGAGACTTCTGGTGTCCTCGGCCCTAGAGCTACCTCCTTACTCACCACCATAGGTGCTGAGCTGGCTACCCCTAACAGTGGAGACTTCTAGTGTCCTTGGCCTTAGGGCTACCTCCCTACTTACCACCATAGGTGCTGAGCTGGCTACCCCTAGCAGTGGAGACTTCTGGTGTCCTTGGCCTTAGGGCTACCTCCCTACTCACCACCATAGACGCTGAGCTGGCTACCCCTAACAGTAGAGACTTCTGGTGTCCTCGGCCCTAGAGCTACCTCCCTACTTACCACCATAGGCACTGAGCTGGCTACCCCTAACAGTGGAGACTTCTGGTGTCCTTGGCCCTAGGGCTACCTCCCTACTCACCACCATAGGTGCTGAGCTGGCTACCCCTAGCAGTGGAGACTTCTGGTGTCCTTGGCCCTAGGGCTACCTCCCTACTCACCACCATAGGTGCTGAGCTGGCTACCCCTAGCAGTAGAGACTTCTGGTGTCCTTGGCCTTAGGGCTACCTCCCTAGGCACTGAGCTGGCTAACTGTAGCAGTGGAGACTTCTGGTGTCCTTGGCCCTAGGGCTACCTCCCTACTCACCACCATAGGCGCTGAGCTGGCCAACCGCAGGTGTGAGCCTCGCGAGTTGGAATGGCTTTTCCAGCGTCTCTCCCTTGCCGTCCTCCAGGGGGAAACGCCCTTCTCCATTCTGTCCACCAGGGCTGTGGGGAAGCCACCAATATGGTTGACTGACTTGTCATTTTATCAGTCAGGTGTTTTTAGACATCTAAACACTTATGTACTTAGAAAGACTAATATTTCCCGTCCACCTTCATCACTAGTAATTGCAGTAACGCCAAGAAACGAATATATACAAGGAGTACAGTTACAAAAGGTGTGAGGTATTAGGATGACGATTGAGGGTGCTGCGAGAGGGCTTCAAAATTTTTTTGAAAAAAAAGGTTTAACCCTTTAGCATTTACATTACTCTATATATACTACTGTATTTTCACAGTAAAGGCTTTACCTCGCATAATATCTCACATAACATTTACATTACTCTATATATACTATTGTATTTTCACAGTAAAGGCTTTACCTCACATAATATCTCACATAGCATTTACATTACTCTATATATACTACTGTATTTTCACAGTAAAGGTTTTACCTCACATAATATCTCACATAACATCTACATTACTCTATATATACTATTGTATTTTCACAGTAAAGGCTTTACCTCACATAATATCTCACATAACATCTACATTACTCTATATATACTATTGTATTGTCACAGTAAAGGCTTTACCTCACATAATATCTCACATAACATTTACATTACTCTATATATACTACTGTATTTTCACAGTAAAGACTTTACCTCACATAATATCTCACATAACATCTACATTACTCTATATATACTATTGTATTTTCACAGTAAAGGCTTTACCTCACATAATATCTCACATAACATTTACATTACTCTATATATACTATTGTATTGTCACAGTAAAGGCTTTACCTCACATAATATCTCACATAACATTTACATTACTCTACATATACTATTGTATTTTCACAGTAAAGGCTTTACCTTACATAATATCTCACATAACATTTACATTACTCTACATATACTATTGTATTTTCACAGTAAAGGCTTTACCTCACATAACATTTACATTACTCTATATATACTATTGTATTTTCACACTAAAGGCTTTACCTCACATAATATCTCACATAACATTTACATTACTCTACATATACTATTGTATTTTCACAGTAAAGGCTTTACCTCACATAATATCTCACATAACATTTACATTACTCTATATATACTATTGTATTTTCACAGCAAAGGCTTTACCTCACATAATATCTCGCATAACATTTACATTACTCTACATATACTATTGTATTTTCACAGTAAAGGCTTTACCTCACATAATATCTCACATAACATTTACATTACTCTATATATACTATTGTATTTTCACAGTAAAGGCTTTACCTCACATAATACCTCACATAACATTTACATTACTCTATATTTACTATTGTAATTTCATGGTAAAGGCTTTACCTCACATAATATCTCACATAACATTTACATTACTCTATATATACTATTGTATTTTCACACTAAAGGCTTTACCTCACATAATATCTCACATAACATTTACATTACTCTATATATACTATTGTATTGTCACAGTAAAGGCTTTACCTCACATAATATCTCACATAACATTTACATTACTCTACATATACTATTGTATTTTCACAGTAAAGGCTTTACCTCACATAATACCTCACATAACATTTACCTTGCTCTATATATACTATTGTATTTTCACAGTAAAGGCTTTACCTCACATAATATCTCACATAACATCTACATTACTCTATATATACTATTGTATTTTCACAGTAAAGGCTTTACCTCACATAATATCTCACATAACATTTACATTACTCTATATATACTATTGTATTTTCTCAGTAAAGGCTTTACCTCACATAACCTTTACATTACTATTAAAGTCTTTACCTCGCATAATATTGAATCTACGAGATTTTGAGAACAATACCTTAACATCAGTATGAATGACCAGTTACAGCCAGTTTGAACAGAAAGAGGTGAGAAAATTCTGGCCGGATATGGGCGGTTTAAATTATGTTTATTTTTCAACATATGCTCCATCTAGGACCTAGATTCTAGGTCTATACACTTGTGCAATCGTTGATACCAGCCTTTAAGTTTCATCTGTGTCATATTTCTAATGAAGAACACTGTCTGTGGTTTTCAAATAATTTTGAAAATAATCAAGAATTTGATTGGAATTAGTAATATATCAAACTTTCTTATGATTAAGCTGGTAATTGGAACATAACTTAACAAAGGTTCTTACATAAAATTACAATGGAAAGTTTTTAGATAAATATAAACACTTTAAAACAAGTAGTTTTGTATCATAGAACCATAGGTGTTTGGAACATAACTTAACAAAGGTTCTTACATAAAATTTTAATGGAAAGTTTTTTTTAGACTTTAACGCTTTCCTTACCATATTTCTAATGAAAGACACTGTTGGTGTTTGGAACATAACTTAATAAAGGTTCTTACATGAAATTATGATGGGAGGTTTTTAGATAAATATAACCACTTTAAAACAAGCAGTTTTGTATCATAGAACCAGGGGTGTTTGGAACATAACTTAACAAAGGTTCTTACATAAAATTATGATGGAAGGTTTTTAGATAAATATAAACATTTACCCCTTTCATTACCATATTTCTAATGAAAGACACTGTTGGTGTTTGGAACATAACTTAACAAAGGTTCTTACATGAAATTATAATGGAAGATTTTTAGATAAATATAAACACTTTAAAACAGGCAGTTTTGTATCATAGAACCAGGGGTGTTTAAAACATAACTTAACAAAGGTTCTTACATAAAATTATGATGGAAGGTTTTTAGATAAATATAAACATTTACCCCTTTCATTACCATATTTCTAATGAAAGACACTGTTGGTGTTTGGAACATAACTTAACAAAGGTTCTTACATGAAATTATAATGGAAGATTTTTAGATAAATATAAACACTTTAAAACAGGCAGTTTTTTACAAAAAAGTTTATTATAGAAATATTTTCTTTTCAAAATAGATTTTTAATTTTGGAAATAACCAATATATATATCATCATCATTTTCATCATTTTCATCATCTTCATTTTCATTTTACGTCCGCATTTCCCTGCTTGCAAGGGTGGGACTGGAACAGATTCTGGCTCGATTTCTACAGCTGGATGCCCTTCCTAACACCAACCTCATTTACAGTGAGTGCCGGGTGCTTTTTTGCCGTCGCACCTCCACAACCACTTTGCAGTGGAATGATAGGGACCCCAGTCCCTATCATCTCATTTCTACAGCTGAGTAAACTGGAGCAATGTGAAATAAAGTGTCTTGCTCAAGGAAACAACACATCACCCGGTCTGAGAATTGAACTCACAACCTTTCGATTGCAAGGCCAATACTCTAACCACTAAGCCATGTGCCTCATATATAAAACAGAGAGGCAGTACGAATAAAGGTTTATTAGTTTCACGCTCTTGAGAGCGGGGTGGTGGTGGGGAACGACGTTTCGGGCATGAGCCCTTCTTCAGGTGGGAAGAGAGTTCAAAGGGTGTGTAAGGGAGTGGTGGAGAGACATATAGCAAAAAGGGGGTGAGA
>OZ024766.1:9603814-9608814 GCA_964016885.1 Eledone cirrhosa
CTGGGTGTCTTTTTGTCATGACACCTACATGACCACTTTACAGTGTGGACTGGGTGTCTTTTTGTCATGACACCTACATGACCACTTTACTGTGTGGACTGGGTGTCTTTTTGTCATGACACCTACATGACCAGTTTACAGTGTGGACTGGGTGCTTTTTGTCATGACACCTACATGACCACTTTACAGTGTGGACTGGGTGTCTTTTTGTCATGACACCTACACAACTGCTTTACGGAGTGGACTGGGTGCTGTTTGTCATGACACCTACATGACCACTTTACAGTGTGGACTGGGTGTCTTTTTGTCATGACACCTACATGACCACTTTACAGTGTGGACTGGGTGTCTTTTTGTCATGACACCTACATGACCACTTTACAGTGTGGACTGGGTGTCTTTTTGTCATGACACCTACATGACCACTTTACTGTGTGGACTGGGTGTCTTTTTGTCATGACACCTACATGACCACTTTACAGTGTGGACTGGGTGTCTTTTTGTCATGACACCTACATGACCACTTTACTGTGTGGACTGGGTGTCTTTTTGTCATGACACCTACATGACCAGTTTACAGTGTGGACTGGGTGCTTTTTGTCATGACACCTACATGACCACTTTACAGTGTGGACTGGGTGTCTTTTTGTCATGACACCTACACAACTGCTTTACGGAGTGGACTGGGTGCTGTTTGTCATGACACCTACATGACCACTTTACAGTGTGGACTGGGTGTCTTTTTGTCATGACACCTACATGACCACTTTACTGTGTGGACTGGGTGTCTTTTTGTCATGACACCTACATGACCACTTTACAGTGTGGACTGGGTGTCTTTTTGTCATGACACCTACATGACCACTTTACTGTGTGGACTGGGTGTCTTTTTGTCATGACACCTACATGACCAGTTTACAGAGTGGACTGGGTGCTTTTTGTCATGACACCTACATGACCACTTTACTGTGTGGACTGGGTGTCTTTTTGTCATGACACCTACATGACCACTTTACAGTGTGGACTGGGTGTCTTTTTGTCATGACACCTACATGACCACTTTACTGTGTGGACTGGGTGTCTTTTTGTCATGACACCTACATGACCAGTTTACAGTGTGGACTGGGTGCTTTTTGTCATGACACCTACATGACCACTTTACAGTGTGGACTGGGTGTCTTTTTGTCATGACACCTACACAACTGCTTTACGGAGTGGACTGGGTGCTGTTTGTCATGACACCTACATGACCACTTTACAGTGTGGACTGGGTGTCTTTTTGTCATGACACCTACATGACCACTTTACTGTGTGGACTGGGTGTCTTTTTGTCATGACACCTACATGACCAGTTTACAGAGTGGACTGGGTGCTTTTTGTCATGACACCTACATGACCACTTTACTGTGTGGACTGGGTGTCTTTTTGTCATGACACCTACATGACCACTTTACAGTGTGGACTGGGTGTCTTTTTGTCATGACACCTACATGACCACTTTACTGTGTGGACTGGGTGTCTTTTTGTCATGACACCTACATGACCAGTTTACAGTGTGGACTGGGTGCTTTTTGTCATGACACCTACATGACCACTTTACAGTGTGGACTGGGTGTCTTTTTGTCATGACACCTACACAACTGCTTTACGGAGTGGACTGGGTGCTGTTTGTCATGACACCACCGTTTCCCACTCATACCTCATCCTTGTATAACATCTCCCCCCCCCTCTCTTCTCCACTATATACCCCGCCCAGACCGCACATTATACACAATAACTCCCCACTGTTATATACACCCCATGGTGGATTGTCAATAATCGGTAGAGCGTCAGACTCCATCCTTCACAGCATAGGGTCATGGTCCTTTGTGTTCTGAGGTTAGCTTTGCCTTTCATCGTTACAGGGTCGATAAAATTAGTACCAGTAATACAATAGGGGTGGGGTCGATTTATTCGACTCTCTCCCCTCCCAAATTGCTGGCCTTGTGCTTCAAGTAGAAATCAATATACACCCACACCCTACCACCACAGGGCACCTCCCCACCACAACCCAACCCACGCCATCCCAGCCCTACTCTCACCACCCCAGGGCACATCCCCACCCCACTACAACCCCACCCACGCGATCCCAGCCCCACTATCACCACCGCGGGGCATCTCCCCACCCCCACCACCCCGGGGCACCTTCCCACCCCACCACGGCCCCACCCACACTATCCCAGCGCCACTTTCACCTCCCCGCCCCACCACGACCCCACCCACGCCATCCCAGCCCCACTATCACCACCCCGGGGCACCTCCCCACCCACCCCACCACCCTGACCTTCAGTCCTTAAACAATCTGTAACTTTCTGAGGTAGGACTCAGTGGCGCATCTCCCGGTGGTTGCGATGGCGTAGGTGTGACAGAAGCGCACGGCGAACGCTAGGGCGACTGTGGCACCCAGGTAGACGGCGTAGGGCAGGGGAGGGGTGACGCCGAAGGGCCAGAGCCAGAGGCCGTGGCGGTTGGCGTCCCTGAGATGGTGCGACAGCCAGGCGGTGGTGAACAGGAGACTCAGCTTGAAGCAGTGGCAGGTGTATCGAGAATGGAAGAGGTAGGAGAGGAAGAAAACATATATCACTATGGCAGGGATCAATGTTGTACAATGGAATACTGGCCTCGAGCTCAGGTGGAGGGCATTCTGGAAAGATAGAGAAGGAAAAAACATAGATAGATAGATTTCTTTATTAGCCACAGGGGCACAAAAGAAGGGGACAATACAAAGACATGCCGAGGATTTTACATACAGTCGTGTAAAAAATATAAAAACAAACAATTACAACAATCGAAATCCCCAATAGGGGGGAGGCGCCACAAATGGGTTGTTTAATACCCCGTAGATAGAACAACCCTCAACTCGAGGAGCGTGTTGTGCAAGTGCTCCTTTCTTTGTGTTGTGCAAGTGCTCCTTTCTTCCTTTTATCTCTTCTTCAACCTACAGGTTTATAAACAGAGAAGGCCCAATCACTCGGGCCATTTTTGCCACATTCACCCACCTTTCAGTAAATTTACTGGGGTGCAGTGTCTCTCTCTCCACTCTGATTCTCCTGCTAAAGTGATACTTAAAGAAGGGAATCAATTGTTGTCCGGAGAGAAAGGCATCTGTCCTCAGTCCTCTCAATCTCGTCCACCATATAACTTCTTTCACCATAGCCACCATACAGAGGAAAACCGCCTCTCTTTCATTTTTGAAAGAAGTTGGCGGTTTGATCCTTACTATGGACTCGGCAGTCAACTGGATTTGTCCCATATGCCACAGCAGTTGTTCTGCATAGTTCCACAGGTCGGTTACGCCCGGGCAGTGTACAATTGCGTGCAGAACTGTTTCAATGTCCTGCGCACATCTTGGACACGTCCTCTTGGAAGGATCCCTGCCAGGGCGTCCGTGCCTGTAGATCTTGTCACGAACCGGTAGAGCTCCTCGGTAGCACTGCCAAGCCAGGGACCTCTGGAAGTTGTCCATAGGTCCCGCGCGGAAAGTCCTACCAAACAGACTGGTGAGCTCATCGTCTTCGACTCCCAGAGTCTCTCCGAGTACGTTGTCGCCCTTGTAACGTACAATCCCTCTTATATAGATAGATATATAATCAGCATCATCATCTATTGGCTTTATATAACTGCACATGCTCCATTGGATGTGCAATGTCAATATACGAGAATGACCAAGCATGGATCAATTGAGAGAGAAACTGTGTTTAAGAGGGGTAAGCTGTAGTGTGTGGGAGAGAAGACTGAGATGGTATGGACATGTGATGCACATGGAGGATGACCGCTGGGTAAAGAAGTGCCAAGAAATCCCAGTAGAAGGAAGATGCAGTAGAGGAAGACGACGAAAAACACACACGCACATAGAACAAACAACCAACCAGTAACATATAAATAAACAAATAAATAAACAAATATAAACACACAGACACCCAGATGTAACACATGCACAAACTAAGCACACAACACACACAAAAACAAGATGGTGTAGGACAGAACAAATGAGAGGCACAAAGAAAAAAATCCCCAGTCACTGAAGAGGTCACAGAATGTGTGACGAAAGAACTTTGACAATATATAAACAATCATCTGGTTGTGGAACCAACCAACTGGAAATTTATAAATTCCTAAATTTATAAATTTATTATAATAAATTTAAGTGAAAGCAACTGGTGCGTGTGTTTCTTATTGGCAACATGACCCTCCCAAAGTATAACAATATCGGTTTCAACACACGTTTTCAGATAAAGAATCTTGCTAAACAAATTCAGAAACAAAATTATATATATATATATATATATACACGCATATATATACATATATACATATATATACATACTGTGTCAAGCGTTAAATTAATATATATATATAAGTATAGAAATTAATGTGAGCGTGAAGCCAACAGTATTTCACAATATTTCAGTGATTATGACGTCAAAATGGAAAATAATTAACGTAAGGTGTGGTAAAATAATTCAAACTCAATTTTTAAAAAATCAAGACATAGATTTATCCACAGAATTTTGTGAAATCCAGGGAAAAATCAATGGAGTCTTAACTCTGAATAAAATAAAGTTTAAATACTCATCCTTCAATTTGGAAAAACTATTGGCACAATATATATATACACATATTTATACACATATATATACACATACCTTTATATATATATATACACATACCTTTATATATATATATACACATACCTTTATATATATACACATACCTTTATATATATATATACACATATATATACACATACCTATATATATATATATATATACATATATATATATATACACATATATATACACATACCTATATATATATATATATACATATATATATATACACATACCTTTATATATATATATACATATATATATATACACATACCTTTATATATATATATACACATACCTTTATATATATATATACATATATATATATACACATACCTTTATATATATATA
>OZ024766.1:9613814-9638814 GCA_964016885.1 Eledone cirrhosa
CTCTTTCTTGTCATATCAGGCCTTAATGTCTTGGGCAAGACACTCCAACCACAGCTACACACCACCACCTCCTCAGCTGTTCAGGTCCTCTGTAAGCCTCTCACCAACTTATGTCCTGTTTCTTGTTATATCAGGCCTTAATGTCTTGGGCAAGACACTCTAACCACAGCTACACACCACCACCTCCTCAGTTGTTCAGGTCCTTTGTAAGTCTCTCACCAACTTGTGTCCTGTTTCTTGTTATATCAGGCCTTAATGTCTTGGGCAAGACACTCTAACCACAGCTACACACCACCACCTCCTCAGCTGTTCAGGTCCTTTGTAAGTCTCTCACCAACTTGTGTCCTGTTTCTTGTTATATCAGGCCTTAATGTCTTGGGCAAGACACTCTAACCACAGCTACACACCACCACCTCCTCAGCTGTTCAGGTCCTTTGTAAGTCTCTCACCAACTTATGTCCTGTTTCTTGTCATATCAGGCCTTAAAACCTTGAGCAAGACACTCTAACCACAGCTACACACAACCACCTCCTCAGCTGTTCAGGTCCTTTGTAAGTCTCTCACCAACTTATGTCCTGTTTCTTGTCATATCAGGCCTTAAAACCTTGAGCAAGACACTCCAACCACACCTACACACCACCTCCTCCTCAGCTGTTCAGGTCCTTTGTAAGTCTCTCACCAACTTATGTCCTGTTTCTTGTCATATAAATGTTGTTTTGTAGTAAGATTGACAGCGGTTTAACTAAAATAAACATACATGTACTACATATACACACATGCACACACACACATATACAGACACACACATACAAATATACACATGCACACACACACGTATAGACGCATACACAAGCATCCACATACACAGGCATGCACAAACTTACACATGCATACAAATACACAAATACACACGCGCTCACACACGCACACACACACACACACACACTACACATATACACATTGTTTTCTTGTAAGACTTGACAGCAGTTTAACTAACATAAACATATACATACATACACACGCATGCACAAACACACACATACAAACATTACACAGACACACACACACACACTCTCTCTCTCTCTCTCTCTCTCTCTCTCTCTCTCTCACTCTCTCACTCTCTAGTAATAATAAATTTGAAGACTAAAATCCAAAGAGGGCTCGATAAGGATAAATATATATCAAATATATATCAATGTGAAATAAAGTGTCTTGCCCAAGGAAACAACACCTCACACGGTCTGAGAATTGAACTCACACCCTTTCGATTGCAAAGCCTTTTGAATGCTCTAACCACTAAGCCATGTGCCTCCATATCAGACCAATGCTCTAACCACTAAGCCATGTACCTCCATATCAGACCAATGCTCTAACCACTAAGCCATGTACCTCCATATCAGACCAATGCTCTAACCACTAAGCCATGTACCTCCATATCAGACCAATGCTCTAACCACTAAGCCATGTGCCTCCATATCAGACCAATGCTCTAACCACTAAGCCATGTACCTCCATATCAGACCAATGCTCTAACCACTAAGCCATGTACCTCCATATCAGACCAATGCTCTAACCACTAAGCCATGTACCTCCATATCAGACCAATGCTCTAACCACTAAGCCATGTACCTCCATATCAGACCAATGCTCTAACCACTAAGCCATGTGCCTCCATATCAGACCAATGCTCTAACCACTAAGCCATGTACCTCCATATCAGCCCAATGCTCTAACCACTAAGCCATGTGCCCCCATATCAGACCAATACTCTAACCACTAAGCCATGTGCCTCCGTATCAGACCAATGCTCTAACCACTAAGCCATGTACCTCCATATCAGGCCAATGCTCTAACCACTAAGCCATGTACCTCCATATCAGCCCAATGCTCTAACCACTAAGCCATGTGCCTCCATATCAGCCCAATGATCTAACCACTAAGCCATGTACCTCCATATCAGACCAATGCTCTAACCACTAAGCCATGTACCTCCATATCAGGCCAATGCTCTAACCACTAAGCCATGTAACTCCATATCAGCCCAATGCTCTAACCACTAAGCCATGTGCCTCCATATCAGCCCAATGCTCTAACCACTAAGCCATGTGCCTCCATATCAGGCCAATGCTCTAACCACTAAGCCATGTACCTCCATATCAGACCAATGCTCTAACCACTAAGCCATGTACCTCCATATCAGCCCAATGCTCTAACCACTAAGCCATGTGCCTCCATCTACTGAGTAATTGCTGGCCAAAAGTAGTAGAAACAATTTTATTGATATTAAGGATACGCTGAAAAAATCTCGTTGAGTGCTTCTAATCTGTTATAAATTAACTTTGTTGAAAAATCAAGAAAACAAATAACTCATTGTTTATATATATAGAGAGGGGAGAAAGAGAGAATGAGGGGTAGAGAGAGAGTGAGAGAGAGAAACTTGTTTGGACATGTATACAAGGGCTGATATTTCTATTAAGACCAACTAGGACAGACCTCAGCGAGGTATTTTACTGAACATTAAACTGGCTGTATCCAGAATTATCTCGCTCCTTTCTGTTGAAATATATATATATATCATCATCATCATCTTCATTTAACGTCCATTTTCCACGCTAGCATGGGTTAGACGGGAGTTGTCCCACTTGAGGCAAGGTTGGTCGGGTGACCGTGTCTCGCTCGCATAGGACTGTCTGGCAGGTTTTCTACAGCTGGATGCCCTTCCTAACACCAACCACATTAACAGCGTGGACTGGGAGCTTTTTACCGTGTCACCTACATGGCCACATTACAGTGTGGACTGTCTGGCGGGTTTTCTACAGCTGGATGCCCTTCCTAACACCAACCACATTAACAGCGTGGACTGGGAGCTTTTTACCGTGTTGCCTACACGGCCACATTACAGCGTGGACTGTGTGTTTTTTTGTCGCAACACCTACACGTCTGGCAGGTTTTCTACGGCTGGGTCCCCTTCCCAACACCAACCACATTTACAGTGTGGACTGGGAGCTTTTTACCGTGTCACCTACACGGCCACATTACAGCGTGGACTGTGTGTTTTTTTGTCGCGACACCTACACGTCTGGCGGGTTTTCTACGGCTGGGTCCCCTTCCCAACACCAACCACATTTACAGTGTGGACTGGGAGCTTTTTACCGTGTCACCTACACGGCCACATTACAGCGTGGACTGTGTGTTTTTTTGTCGCGACACCTACACATCTGGCGGGTTTTCTACGGCTGGGTCCCCTTCCCAACACCAACCACATTTACAGTGTGGACTGGGAGCTTTTTACCGTGTCACCTACACGGCCACATTACAGCGTGGACTGTGTGTTTTTTTGTCGCGACACCTACACGTCTGGCAGGTTTTCTACGGCTGGGTCCCCTTCCCAACACCAACCACATTTACAGTGTGGACTGGGAGCTTTTTACCGTGTCACCTACACGGCCACATTACAGCGTGGACTGTGTGTTTTTTTGTCGCGACACCTACACGTCTGGCGGGTTTTCTACGGCTGGGTCCCCTTCCCAACACCAACCACATTTACAGTGTGGACTGGGAGCTTTTTACCGTGTCACCTACACGACCACATTACAGCGTGGACTGTGTGTTTTTTTGTCGCGACACCTACACGTCTGGCGGGTTTTCTACGGCTGGGTCCCCTTCCCAACACCAACCATGTTTACAGTGTGTACTGGGAGGTTTTTACCATGTCACCTACATGGCCACATTACAGCGTGGACTGTGTGGTTTTTTCTCGTGACACCTACACTTCCTCATTAGTTTGGACTGGATGTTGTGGTATATATATATATATATATATATATTTTAGTGAAGGCATGTGGCTGAGTGGTTAGAGAATTGGATTCGCAATCGTAAGGTTGTGAGTTCGATTCCTGGACCAGGCGATGCGTTATGTCCTTGAGCAAGACACTTTATTTCACGTTGCTCCTTCTACCTGGAGTTGCGACCAATAGATAGTATTAGCAATTGGAAAGACCAATGGAAACATTGTTCCCTCGGTCCGATTTGACGAAAGTCGATCGTTCCTTATATATCAGGAAGCCACTGTGCTTCCTGATGATTTCTCCCAGATGAAACAGTTCTAGTCCTGTAGAAGCCTTTTCTATATTAAATATTTATACTCTTCTATTGAGTACTGTCCTTACCACCAATTGAACCTGGGATAAACTTATATATATATATATATACACACATATACAGAGTACCCGACCTCCCATGGGTACATGCTGAAGCATATAAACAATATGCACCCACACCCCCCACCGCAAGGTGGCCGTGGAGGTGCCACGGCAAAAAAGCACCCAGCCCACACTGTAAAGTGGACGTGGAGGTGCCACGGCAAAAAAGCACCCAGCCCACACTGTAAAGTGGACGTGGAGGTGCCACGGCAAAAAAGCGCCCAGCCCACACTGTAAAGTGGACGTGGAGGTGCCACGGCAAAAAAGCACCCAGCCCACACTGTAAAGTGGACGTGGAGGTGCCACGGCAAAAAAGCGCCCAGCCCACACTGTAAAGTGGACGTGGAGGTGCCACGGCAAAAAAGCACCCAGCCCACACTGTAAAGTGGACGTGGAGGTGCCACGGCAAAAAAGCACCCAGCCCACACTGTAAAGTGGACGTGTAGGCGCCACGAAAAAGCACCCAGCCCACACTGTAAAGTGGACGTGTAGGCGCCACGAAAAAGCACCCAGCCCACACTGTAAAGTGGACGTGTAGGCGCCACGAAAAAGCACCCAGCCCACACTGTAAAGTGGACGTGTAGGCGCCACGAAACAGCACCCAGCCCACACTGTAAAGTGGACGTGTAGGCGCCACGAAAAAGCACCCAGCCCACACTGTAAAGTGGACGTGTAGGCGCCACGAAACAGCACCCAGCCCACACTGTAAAGTGGACGTGTAGGCGCCACGAAACAGCACCCAGCCCACACTGTAAAGTGGACGTGTAGGCGCCACGAAACAGCACCCAGCCCACACTGTAAAGTGGACGTGTAGGCGCCACGAAACAGCACCCAGCCCACACTGTAAAGTGGACGTGTAGGCGCCACGAAAAAGCACCCAGCACTCACTGTAAATGAGGTTGGTGTTAGGAAGGGCATCCAGCTGTAGAAATCAAGCCAGATCAGTTCCTGTATGAGCAAGGCATGGTCACAGCCGACCAGACACTACCCACAACAGGACAACCCGTCTAACCCATGCTAGCGTGGAAGAACGGACGTAAAACGGTGATGATGATGATGATGATGATATACACATATATATTATCATTATATGTATATATAGAGGGTCGGACGCCATGCTTTGAAGCATAGAGTTACCTCCCTGTATGATCTGAGTTCAAATCCCGCCGAGGTTGACTTTGCCTTTCATCCTTACGGGGTCGATAAAATAAAGTACCAGTAATGCACTGGGTGATTGCTGGCCTTGTGCCTAAAGTAGAAACAATTATATGTATATATGTATATATATACGTACGTACATACATACATACGTGTGTGTGTATATGTATATATATTTATGTGTATTTATATATATGTGTATATATATATATATATATATATATACACACACACATTGCATCTCGTTTGGTCAGTTCAGTGGTTGTGGTGGTGGTGGGGGCGGAAGGGGGAGTGGTGTTGCTGTGGTGGTGTGGTGGTGATGTTGCTGTGGTGGTGGTGGTGGTGTGGTGATGGTGGTGGTGTGGTGGTGGTGAGGTTGCTGTGGTGGTGGTGGTGGTGGTGATGTTGCTGTGGTGGTGGTGGTGGTGGTGTTGGTGGTGCTGTGGTGGTGGTGGTGTGGTGGTGGTGATGTTGCTGTGGTGGTGGTGGTGGTGGTGGTGTTGGTGGTGGTGTTGGTGGTGCTGTGGTGGTGGTGGTGTGGTGGTGGTGATGTTGCTGTGGTGGTGGTGGTGTGGTGGTGGGTGAGGTTGCTGTGGTTGGGGGGGGGGATGTTGCTGTGGTGCTGGTGGTGGTGTTGTTGTGGGTGGTGGTGGTGGTGGTGGTGTGGTGGTGGTGTTGGTGGTGCTGTGGTGGTGGTGGTGTGGTGGTGGTGATGTTGCTGTGGTGGTGGTGTGGTGGTGGTGAGGTTGCTGTGGTGATGTTGCTGTGATGTGGTGGTGGTGATGTTGCTGTGGTGGTGGTGGGGGGAGTGACGTTGCTGTGGTGGTGGTGGTGGTGTGGTGGTGGTGGTGATGTTTCTGTGGTGGTGGTGGGGGGAGTGATGTTGCTGTGGTGGTGGTGGTGGTGTGGTGGTGGTGAGTGATGTTGCTGTGGTGGTGGTGGTGATGTTGCTGTGGTGGTGGTGGTGGTGATGTTTCTGTGGTGGTGGTGGGGGGAGTGATGTTGCTGTGGTGGTGGTGTGGTGAGTGATGTTGCTGTGGTGGTGGTGGTGGTGTGGTGAGTGATGTTGCTGTGGTGGTGGTGGTGTGGTGGTGGTGGTGATGTTGCTGTGGTGGTGGTGTGGTGAGTGATGTTGCTGTGGTGGTGGTGGTGGTGTGGTGAGTGATGTTGCTGTGGTGGTGGTGGTGTGGTGGTGGTGGTGATGTTGCTGTGGTGGTGCTGGTGGAGGTGGTGTGGTGGTGGTGACGTTGCTGTGGTGGTGGTGGTGGTGTGGTGGTGGTGATGTTGCTGTGGTGGTCGTGGTGGTGTGGTGGTGGTGATGTTGCTGTGGTGGTGGTGATGTTGCTGTGGTGGTGATGTTGTGGTGGTGGTGGTGGTGATGTTGCTGTGGTGGTGGTGGTGGTGATGTTGCTGTGGTGGTGGTGGTGGTGGTGGTGGTGATGTTGTGGTGGTGGTGATGGTGTGGTGGTGTTGTTGCTGTGTTGATGTTGCTGTGGTGGTGGTGACGTTGCTGTGGTGGTGGTGGTGGTGTGGTGGTGGTGGTGATGTTGCTGTGGTGGTGGTGGTGGTGATGTTGCTGTGGTGGTGGTGGTGGTGGTGGTGGTGGTGATGTTGTGGTGGTGTTGTTGCTGTGTTGATGTTGCTGTGGTGGTGGTGACGTTGCTGTGGTGGTGGTGGTGGTGTGGTGGTGGTGGTGTTGCTGTGGTGGTGATGTTGCTGTGGTGGGGGGGGGGGGGGGTTGCTGTGGTGGTGGTGGTGGTGTGGGGTGGGGTGGGGGGGGGGGGTGGGGGGGTTACAGAAACATCATTATTGATACTGTCACCAGGTAGACAGAAATCAATCAGTAGAATCTCTAGTGATACTGTCACCAGGTAGACAGAAATCAATCAGTAGAATCTCTAGTGATACTGTGACCAGGTAGACAGAAATCAATCGGAAGTTATCACAACACCAGGTAAGGAGCAAAACAATATATTTCACCGTTCCAACCATTATATTCAACCTTTCATTTCAGAGACACCTGGGTGCTATAGTAAATATGATGTACTCATAAATTTACCTGTATTTCATTATTACCATCATCATCGCATGTTAGATTTCACAGCTCTAGCATCACTTCTTCATAGTCAGCCTACGAACCTTTCAGCCTATCCCAGTGTATACATTGAACCCATGCTAGCGTGGAAGATAGATGTTAAACGATGATGATGATGATGATATATATATAAATATATATATAATGTGTATAAATATATATACAGAAGACCCGCCTCGTGTATAAATATATACACAGACGACCTGCCTTACCTAAGTACAAAGTGAAACCTACTACAGTCAATAGGCACCTCTAACAAAAATACACCCCCCGGCCCCACTGCTCCCACCCCATCCACACTACCCCTTTCAATGTGAAGCTATGTTGGTACCACAACATCCAGTCTGAAACAAATGAGGTCGTGTAGGTGTCACGACAAAAAAACACACAGTCCACGCTGTAATGTGGCCGTGTAGGTAACACGGTAAAAACCTCCCAGCCCCACACTGTAAACGTGGTTGGTGTTAGGAAGGGCATCCAGCTGTAGAAAACCCGCCAGACAGTCCACGCTGTAATGTGGCCGTGTAGGCAACATGGTAAAAACCTCCCAGCCCCACACTGTAAATGTGGTTGGTGTTAGGAAGGGCATCCAGCCGTAGAAAACCCGCCAAACAGTCCTATACGAGCAAGACAACCACTCTTGCTTCAAGTGGGAAAACTCCCGTCCAAACCCATGCTAGTGTGGAAGATGGACGTTAAGCGATGATGATGATGAATGTATAATAAACAATACAATATAATTACCTCATTACCAGAGGTTTCCCGAATAAGACGAATACAAGAAACGTCCCCATTCGTTCGTTGGACAAGGCAATTTAAAACATAGTGAAATATTTTATTTTTATATATCTCTTGCATTACTTTTATCTATATATTTTTTTTGCCAGTTAAACTTTTGCCTTTCTTGAGGAGATTTTTCAAATATTTCACTATGTTTTAAATTGCCTTGTCCGACGAACAAATGAGGACATTTCTTGTATTCGTCTTATTCGAGAAACCTCTGGTGATGAGGTAATTATATTGTATTGTTTATTATACATTAAATTTAGCTCTGTAACTTACATAGAGCACTCTTCACTCCTATGACTTTTTCAATTTTCAACGGAAACTTCAATACTTATATACATATATATATACATATATATATATATATATATATATATATATATATATATATATATATTTAAACTTTAATTATATCTCATAAAATAATACAACTGGTTTTTCCATGTTATACATTTTGTTAGCACCCCAAACACTTAAATTGGGTTAATATTTTAATATAACCTAATGTTTGTTGAGTGAGATGGTTACCAGTCAGAGTTTAGCTTTAAACTATCTCTGTTATTGTATTAATTATATATATATATATATATATATATATATATATATTCAGGTTTGAGGTTCACCACTGTATAGAGCTGGTCTATGCTCCCATCTCTTTCTGTTTTCGTTCATCTGACCGGTAGTAGCATACTATAAAATTTAGCCACGTCACTCCAGGGCGACCGGCTGAGGTTGAAGGAACAGAATAGCGGTCACCCTCGGGTCTCGATTTTCAGCCCCATGGATTTTACCTATTACATTCACGTATTATATTTCGAATACCTGATGATATCACCGGATTCATACGGAACCCGGTCATTGAAATGATCATAGTATAATAAACCTTTCAAGGATTTACACAAATCCAGCCTCCTGTCATTTCATTATAATATATATATATATATATATATATATATAATGTATATATAAAAAAAAACCATGTCATTTGTACTGCCTCTCTGTTTTTTGTTCTCTGTTCATTTATTAAACTAAATATATATATATATATACACATATAGTAATAATAATAAAAAATCCCAAAAGGGCTCGATAAGGATAAATATATATCAAATATATAAGAACCCTAGAGCAAATATTTTAATAAATATATATATACATATATATATATGAAATATAAGAATCAAAGAACTGTTCAAAACATTTTTGTGCTTACAACTGTTTCCTCCAAACCGAGGTTGGGATTCTTCGGAGCAATTTATTAATGAATGGACAGTTATGTGACCTCCTTTTCACCCAAGAGACATACAGATACATATGCAAATATTGTGGGTCAACATTCATTACAGCATTTAGAGTGGCAGTACACACTTAGAGATTACATTCATATTAAAAGGTACAATCAAAAATCAATATATATATATAGGAGGTGAGTTTTATTGTAGCACAATAAAGCAATGCAAATATCGGATAAGTAGCACTCAACAGTCTGGAGTATAAATAATATAAAATCAAAAGATGGTAGATTTAACACTTCACTGCTTGCAAGTGTTTTTTAAGCTTCATATCATGTCTCCCTATTTTATCTGATGAGTACGCAAATATCATCCCATGATATTTGTTTTGAAATGCGCATAATAAAATACTTGGAACTCTTTTAACCATCTTTTGATCTTATATTATACATAACATCATCATCATCGTTTATATATGTATATTCCACACTGTAGATGTGGTTGGTGTTAGGAAGGGCATCCAGCCGTAGAAAACCTGCCAGATAGTCCCCATACGCGCGAGACACGGTCACCCGACCAATCTTACCTCAAGTGGGACAACTACCGTCTAACCCATGCTTGCGTGGAAGATGGACGTTAAACGAAGATGATGATGATGATAGATGTATTGTTATACTTGGGGAGGGCCATATTGTTATCATATTGCCAGGAATAATAACTGTTTCTACTTTAGGCACAAGGCCAGCAATTACCCAGTGCATTACTGGTACTTTATTTTATCGACTCCGTAAGGATGAAAGGCAAAGTCAACCTCGGCGGGATTTGAACTCAGATCGTAAAGGGACGTAACTATGCTGGAAAGCATGGCGTCCGACCCTCTACCGATATTGCCAATCCACCGATATATATATATATATATATATATATATAATATAAGATCAAAAGATGGTTAAAAGAGTTCCATGTATTTTATTATGCGCATTTCAAAAACAAATATCTTCATGGGATGATATTTGCGTTCTCATCAGATAAAATAGGGAGACATGATATGAAGCTTAAAAAACACTTGCGACCAGTGAAGTGTTAAATCAACATATGAAAAATAAAGTAAGATGGATATATGAGATTGGGAAAAAAAGGAGAGGGGGTTAGGAAAAGGTAAGGAAGAGGAAGAAAGAAAATAAAGGATGACGGGGGAGGAGTATAAGAACGAAGGATGAGAGAGGAGGAGAAATGAGAGAGAGAGAGAGAGAGAAATAGGCTTTACAACTGAGAAAACATTGTCTCCAGTCCTACAAACTGTAGAGTGCTACTTATCCAATATCTGCATTGCTTTATTGTGCTACAATAAAACTCATCTCCTATATATATATATATATATATATATATATATATATATATATATATTTATTGTTATACTTTGGGAGGGTCATGTTGCCAATGAGAAACACACGCACCAGTTGCTTTCACTTCAATTTATTATATATTTATAAATTTATAAATTTACAAATCCACAAACTTATAAATTTCTGGTTGGTTGGTTGGTTCCACAACCAGATAGTTGTTTATATATAGTCATAGTCCTTTCGTCACACACTCTGTGACCTCTTCAGTGACTGGGGATTCCTTTCTTTGTTTCTGTGCCTTTCCTTTCTTCTGTCCTACGCTATTTTGTTTCTGTGTGTGTGTGTTGTGTGCTCAGTTTGCGCATGCGCCACATCCGGGTGTCTGTGTGTGTTTGTGTTCATTTATCTATTTGTTTATTTATTTACATGTTGTTGGTTGGTTGTTTGTTCTATGTGTGTGTGTGTTTTCATTTTGTCCTTAATTGTAAGTTGTGATGTTGCTGTTCCACTCATATTTTCTATTTAATTTTGGTTGTAATTCTTTTATGCTTACTGCCTCTGTAATTTGCCTAAAAAAGCAACTGGTGAAAGCAACTGGTGCGTGTGTTTCTTATTGGCAACATGACCCCCCCAAGTATAACAATATCGGTTTCAACACACGATTTCAGATAAAGAATCTTGCTAAACAAATTCAGAAACGAAATATATATATTTAGTTATGTAATAAACAACATAAGGCAATTATTTCATTTACCAGTGGTTTCTTAATAGCAAAAAAATTTTGCTTTCAATCATCAGAATGAAAAAATCCTGGTTTTTTTCACTCTGATGATTGAAAGCAAAATTTATTACATAAATATTAAGCTCTGTTACCTACATAGAGCACTCTTTTTTCCTGGACTTTTCCGACGGAATTACTTCATTTCCACACACACACACACACACACACACACACACACACACACACACACACACACACACACACACACACACACACACACACACACACATGCATGCATGCATACATACATACATACATACATACATACATACATACATACATACATACATACATACATACATACATACATACATACATACATACATACATACATACATACATACATACATATATATATATGTGAAGGCGTGTGGCTGAGTGGTTAGAGAATTGGATTCGCAATCGTAAGGTTGTGAGTTCGATTCCTGGACCAGGCGATGCGTTATGTCCTTGAGCAAGACACTTTATTTCACGTTGCTCCTTCTACCTGGAGTTGCGACCGATAGATAGTATTAGCAATTGGAAAGACCAACGGAAACATTGTTCCCTCGGTCCGATTTGACTAAAGTCGATCGTTCAAAAAAAAATATATATATATATAATGGTCCATACGTCTATATAAACCCGGATGTTTATTATAGAAGGAACATCTATTTATATGTCACCGTCTCGTTGTAACTATGTTGATGTTTAGAAGTTAACTATGGCTGGTAAATTTTCTCTTTTTTAAAGATTATTGTCGCTTTATTTTGTTTTATATATATATATATATATATACATATATATATATACATATATATATATATATGGCATACATGACTTTTAGCGGTCGCAATAATGAAAGTAAATTTATTTTCATTTTCGAACGTCGTCTTTACATTTTGTGTGAAGCTTCTTCTTTGCACGACTCCATGTGTTCTCTATGAGCTCTGTGTGCACATCAGGGTCCGCAGGATCTACAAAGTTCCGTTCGTGCACCACAACATCAGGAACGTAAATCCCTCCTTCAATTTCCTCAATTTCCGAATAGGAAGCCCAACCATCGGAGGTGGTGCGGCTGCCTGGCAAAATCCCTGCTGAATGATGGGGACGAGAGTGTCAGAGCTTCGATTTGGGACTTCTACAAGGCAGCAGCATCCAGAATGGCGGACTCACCATTCTGCAAGCCTCATGACAAGATTACTTCGGTATTGAGTACTCTTCTCTCAACCGTAACTACACACACACACACACACATATATATATATATATATATATATATATGGCATACGTGAAACTAATTTGTGACAGTTACAATTCATACAAATGTGTATGTGTGCATAAATATATATATATATACACATATATATATATATATATACAGACACATATCTAAGGCGGGTAAAATTCCCGAGATCCATGGACGAGTTCTCTCCAGCGGTCTCTGTCCCTCATTATCGCTGCCATGTCCTGCATCTCCAACAGACCAGTGTCTGTCCTTAGGGCATCAACATATGTTAACCTTGGTCTTCCTCTTCTAGTGTGTCCATGTAGGGGCTCCCAAAGGACACATATATATATACACATATATATACACACAAACACACATATATATACACACAAACACATATATACACACAAACATATATATACGTCTAAACCCATGCTTGCGTGGAAGATAGACGTTAAACGATGATGATGACACAAACACATATATATATATATACAAAAACACACATATATATATATATATACATACCCACACACATACATATACACACCCACACATATATATATATATATTAAGAAATCCATACAATTGCGTGTGTATCGTAACTTTCAAAAATTAGTTTCACTTTTGAGTCCGCCCGTCTTGAGGTATGTATATATATATATATATATATATATATATATATATATATATATATATGTGTGTAGGAGGTGAGTTTTATTGTAGTACAATAAAGCAATGCAGATATCGGATAAGAAGCACTCTACAGTTTGTAGGACTGGAGTATGCATAATATAAGATCAAAAGATGGTTAAAGGAGTTCCATGTATTTTATTATGCGCATTTCAAAAACAAACATCATCATGCAATAATATTTGTGTTTTCATCAGATAAAACAGGAGAACATGATATGAAGGCTAAAAAACACTTGTGGATAGTGCAGTTTTAAATCAACATATCACATATGGAACTCCTTTAACCATCTTTTGATCTTATATTATATATATATATATATATATATATATATATAATCAGTTAAAACGACAGAGGCTCTGATTCTGTCTTTAATCTCAGGAACTAATTTAGATCTAAACACACACAAAATGTAAACACGACGTTCGAAAATGAAAATAAATTTACTTTCATTTTTCAGACCGTTAAAAGTCATGTATGCCTACATATATATATATATAATATATACACACACACACATTTATATATAGAGAGAGAAATGTGTATATTTATATATACGTATATATATGCTGGGTCCGTCAACACAATATATATATATATATATATATATATATATATATATATATATATATATTTTATTTTGATCATGCTTTTATTTTCAATTTCATTCGCACCGTTTCCTCCCACCCCCTTTTCGCTATATGTCTCTCCACCACTCCCCTACACACCCTTTGAACTCTCTTCCCACACACTTTTCACCTGAAGAAGGGCTTATGCCCGAAACGTCGTTCCCCACCACCGCCCCACTCTCCAGAGCGTGAAATTAATAAAATTCGTTGTACTGCCTCTCTGTTTTGTTCCTGTTCAAATTTTCCATTATATATATATATATATATATATATATATATATATAGAGGTTATATAGAGGTTATATTTAATTTGTTGGGATACAACAAGCAAAATATTTTTATAACTGGTATAAAGCACTCAACAAATTATTGGAGTAAAAATACGATATATTAATAAATGGAAACTATATTTATAAAACCATATTTATTTCATTATACATATTTCAAGGACTCCAAGTTAAATTATGGTGCGTTTTCATCAGATAAAATATAATATAGGTTATAAAACTAACCTATATTATATTTTATCTGATGAAAGCGCACCATAGTTTACCTTGGTGCTCCTTGAAATATGTATAATGAAATAAATATGGTTTTATAAATATAGTTTCCATTTGTTAATATATTGTATATATATATATATATATATATATATATATATACATGGAAAGTTATATAAACAGTTTTATAGATCTGTTTATATTGTATTTTGTCTGAGGAAGGCATAGCATATTGTTAATATGATATCCCCGAAATATATATAATGAAATAAATATGGTTTTATAAATATAGTTTCCATTTATTTAATATTGTAAATATACTCCAAATATTTGTCGAGTGCTTTTATATCAGTTATAAATATTTACTAGTTGTAACCCAACAATTTTAAATATAACTTTCCATGTATATATATATATATATATATATATATATATATATATATATATATATACAATATATTAACAAATGGAAACTATATTTATAAAACCATATTTATTTCATGATACATATTTCAAGGAGCACCAAGGTAAACTATGGTGCGCTTTCATCAGATAAAATATAGCCGCGTTCCAAAATACCTTATCCCATGCAACACCGGGTACCACTGCTAGTATGTAATATAAGACAAGTTAGTAGCATTCAAATATGTTTATATTATATATATATATATATATAGTAGTGAAAAAGTGAAGAATAACATGGTCGGCTGTACAAAAAGGGTTTTATTTACAGTATTAACAATTGTTTCATTGACCAGGTGAGCCTAAAGGCTGTATATATATATATATATATATATATATATATATATATATATATATATATATTAATAAATATATATATATTAATAAGAGGAATTCCAACTTTGTCTGATTTACTCGTTTTATTTACAATCCTTTAAAATATATAATGGTATTATAATGAAATAGTATGATAGAATATTAAATTCTAAGTGTTAATTGAACAAGTACTTTCATGCTTTCGCAATCTTCAGGTTCATAATATGTGGTGACAGTCGAGTTTGCAATTTTCAACTGTAATGAGATGGGTAAATTTCTGTATAAAATGTATAAAAGGTAGGAAATTTACCCATCTCATTACAGTTGAAAATTGCAAACTCGACTGTCACCACATATTATGAACCTGAAGATTGCGAAAGCATGAAAGTACTTGTTCAATTAACACTTAGAATTTAATATTCTATCATACTATTTCATTATAATACCATTATATATTTTAAAGGATTGTAAATAAAAGGAGTAAATCAGACAAAGTTGGAATTCCTCTTATTAATATAATCTTCTATACACAATCATACACACCCGTGTATATTTACCTAGAGCATTGGCCTTGCAATCGAAAGGTTGTGAGTTCAATTCTCAGACCGGGTGATGTGTTGTTTCCTTGAGCAAGACACTTTATTTCACATTGCTCCAGTTTATTCAGCTGTAGAAATGAGATAATAGGGACTGGAGCCCCTATCATTCCACTGCAAGGTGCTACGGCAAAAAAGCACCCAGCACTCACTGTAAATGAGGTTGGTGTTAGGAAGGGCATCCAGCTGTAGAAATCAAGCCAGAATCAGTTCCCGTCCCACCCTTGTAAGCAGGGAAAAGAGGACGTAAAATGATGATTCATATATATATTAACTCACTCGATATGCGAATTAGGCTGCTCAGCCATTAATATGCATAAGGAAAGTATATACTTTCAGACGTTCAATCATCTGGCAGGAAGGTATACGTTGCTGACGATAGCTAATAAGCTTGAAACTAGTACAGCGTTCTTTTGTCAGTGTTGAACAAATGAGCAACGATGGTTGCTAGACACTGTACGGCTTAATTCGGGATGTTTGTTTACAAACACACCGAGCATTATAATAAATGTTCGGTGAATCCATACGTGTATATATATATATACATACTACTGTACGTCTGTATACATACTTATATTTAAGTAACAGCCGTACTAAGAGTGAGAAATGAAATTTTATTTCATTTTTTCCGTTTATATATATATATATATATATATACATAAATATATATATATATATATATATATGTACTTATACATACATGATATATATATATATATATTATATATTTATACTTATCATCATCATCATCATCATCATCATCATCAGGTTTAGCGTCCGTGTTCCACGCTTGCATGGGTTTGGACGGGGGTTTTCCCACTTGAGGCAAGAGTGGTTGTCTTGCTCGCATAGGACTGTCTGGCGGGTTTTCTACAGCTGGATGCCCTTCCTAACACCAACCACATTTATACATATATTGCTTTCACTTCAATTTATTATAAATTTAGGAATTTCTATGTATAATATACACACACGGTATCCTACTGAGTACAACAACGTATATCCGTGTGTAACATTTTCAACAACACTGGAACAATATTGAAAACAAAACTTTTAATAAAATAATTTTATGGCGATTTATTCATCGAATTAGAAATAAAATTGGTATGAAAAAGGCTATAGACAGGGTAGGGATTCGAATTTGAGAGTTTGTTGTCTTTTAAGTCTCCTATACTGAACATATTCTTTTCCGTAGAATACGGAAATAGATTCCAGTTTGGGGTGGGTCATCAACTGATCAGTTAAATGTCGCAAACATGTGTGGTAAATACATATACACCAAGTCCGAACACAAGGGAATTCTCACTGCCTCCATGTCTTGCTTTTATGAGCAAATGGAGGAGCAGGTGCGGCGCCGGAATAGAGAAGGCATTGCCACGTAGCCACTGCTGCTGGCGGGGCTCACACCTGCAGGTAGCTAACTGTGTTGGTGGTAAGTTAAAATTACATATTTTTTAAAAAGATTATAGCGAAGATACTGGGTTGTATGAATGTAACAAAACGAGGCATTGTGTTTGTGGAGATATATATTTAATTAACAATGGTAGATAGTATAGTTGACATGTCAAAGAAATAGATGGTAGAATGAAACAAAGTTAGTAGTTACCGTTTTGATTGCCAGGCAAACGCGGCTGGCAGAGGAGCCTGGCTAAGGCCAGCCAGGCCAAATGAGAGGCTCTTGGCCTGGTGCCGAAAAGGCAATGAGAGAATGAGAACTTAAAGTTGTTAGTTTTATAGGGTTCTGACCGGAAGTTGCAGAAAGGGTTCTACTTCCTGTCTGGATGATAACCCAAACAAAGGAGTCAATCGCTACAAGATGATAAATGTAAACTCTTTTCTATATCTTCTTCCTTACTCAGAATACGTTGAAAACGTTCTCTGTTCAACTTCGTAGGCTTCTTGGAGCCCTTATAAACTATGAGGTCATCATTGTAGGTTGTCAAAATACAAAGGTTAGGATTTAATCCGAAGAGTTTTGAAAGTGACTCTTTTTCCATAAACTCTAGGTCTGATATATCTTGTATATATATGTAGATTTTAATTTCTGGTATAATTTCCCCAATATATTCATTTAACATGTCAAACAATGTTTTCTCCGGCTTTATTTCATCAAATATTTGTAAATGGAACGATGGTTTCAATGTAATTTTCCCACCACTTTCATCCATTCTGATGAAATACACAAGAGTTTTACAGAGAGTGACTTTCGCACGCTCTAGATTACTGAAAATATTGGCGACACTAGTAAACTTCATTTTGTTGAATATGTGATTATCAATGGAGTACATATGAAATTTTTCATAAGATTCTTTCACACATAAACACGTTTCAATTCTCCTTCCTATAATCAGAACTATTATTTGTTTTTGTTCCCCGAAAATATCATAAAGCATTTTACAAAACTGGTGAATTTCCATTTTAATTTCATCATTCCACTTGATACCGATTAAAATATTATCAGCCAACGGCTCACGAAATTTATATTTCTCCTCAACTTTTTTTATGGCTTCTTTGATATCTTCTTCGTAAATAAATTGCTTCGGTATATTGTCAGAAAAACACGAAACATGTATACCCTTCTCTGGCCGTGTACAATGAATCATGAAAGCAAAATTGCGCTCAGATTTCCTGATCTTATCTGCAACCTTTTTATCGTATTTATCCAAAATGCCCAAAAACGTTTCATATTTATATGTATAATAGCTTACCATTTCTAATAACTGTTGGCTTTTTTTAAAATTATCCTGTGGACAATTCATCACAAACATATGCTCATGTTTATTTAAAATGTGCTCCGCCAAGGCTTCATCGATAACTTTATCGATATTTTCAATAGCTTCTTCTAATTTCCATTTTCTAACAACTTCCATAGTTTTTACGTGGTACAGACACAGAAAAGTCGTCTTTATTTGACACGTTCAATACAACCAGGAAATAACAAACTAGAGTTATCTACCCTGCCTTCTTATTATCTTGGATGTCAAGTACTGACCTCTGTTTCGCTTCACTGCCAAACAGCGGCGCGTGACTTAATTCCGTCTCCTCCTCATCAACCGGTACCCCCTTTTCGCATATTTTCAGCTGTCACTCCCCATATTTCACTACTATGCAGCATTTCACGTCGAACACATTCGCAGAAAGAAACATTTTGTTGTCAACAGAGGTAGTAGCTCTCCATTCTTATTTTAGTTATTCTACTGCTAATTTGGTTACTTAGATAGCAGTAGGTGTCAACCACTTTTATGGATCCTACATGGGATTGAAAATGGTGTATAACACTGACACTCTTACTACCAATTTTCACTGAACATCTATTACATACAAAATCTTCCTTTCCTGTCAGTCTGCCTGCTATACCGCTTATGTACCCAAGATTTGTATTGTCTACATCGTATAGAGTTTCTACATATTGAACAGGTTCATTTCCCTGGTGGGATCCGGGTCCTGTCTTCTTCCCTGCTTATTAACACTTTAGTCTTTTCTAAGTTAACTCTCTGCCCTTTTGTTTGTAAATTCTGTTTCCACAATCGGAATTTATTCTCTAGTTCTTCCACAGACTTGGATATAGAGCCAGATCATCAGCATACAAAGGTTCCCATGGACAATGTGTCTTATTCCTCTGTTATGGCCTGAAGAACTATAATAAACAGAAGTGAGCTGAGAACCGAGACTTGGTGTATTCCTACTTGTTCTCTGAATTCCTTGCTGAACTCACTTCCTTCTCTTGCTTTACTCCGAACATAGCTTGCACTGTTCTCACAAGCCATTCTTCTGCACCTTTAGGACCACCAGATGACAGATCGTGGTACTCTGTCAAGGGCCTTCTTTAGATCAACAAGGGCTAGATGTAGAAGCTTACTCTTAGCTAAGAACTTGTAGTTGTCTTACTAAAATGAGCATCTGTGGTGCTCCTCCCTGGTACAAAACCAAACTTCATTTCATCTAGTTTGACTCTTTCCCTAATTAGTTGCGTTAGAACTATTTTTGTCACTTTCATAACTTGGTCCATTAGTTATGGCCCTTCAGTTGCTCCTGTCTAGAGCATCACTTTTTCCTTGTAGCACTTAATGGTTATACTGCTGTGCAAGTCATTAGATATGACGCCGTCCGTCCTGTATTATCTGATTGATTATGCAGGTGACCAGTTCAACTTCTTTCCCAGATACTTTCTGCATCTCAGTGACTATCTCAGATGCTCTTACAGCTTTACCATTTTTCAAGATCTTGATTGCTTCTTTGACCCTATACCTGTCAATTCCGATGGTCCCTCTGTTGAGACAGCTAGAGGTACTTTCCCTTCCTCCCACTCATTCTGTATATTCATCATTCTCTCAGTAATATATCCAGGGTAAATGCACCGATGCCCAATTCCCCAACAACATCCTGATTCTTGGAATACATTGACAAACCTCCTTGCTTGTTATGTGTACCTGTTATCTAGCTTCTCTCTTATCTACTGGTCTTTGCTGGCCCTATTTTTCCAGTCTTTCCATGCATGTCCTTAATGACTCTATCCACTGTTTCTTTCCACTACCAGGTCACCAGGTCTCAAATCCCATCAGTAGTCTGTAGTAGGTTGTCACATAACAACTTCCAATTGTCCTCTGTCATACATATCTAATTCATCTCCCCTTTCATACCTCCATCTCATAGAGCCTTTCTAACCCTATACTTAATTGAAACATTCCTTAGCTTCTATACTTTCTTCTTTCAGATTCTCATAACTTCTGTCTTAAGCTTATTTGATGTCACTAGTTGGGGAATGCATCCTATCCAGCCAGTATCTCAAAGAACTCCGTCATCCCATCAGGTGTAATGACTTAGGCTCTGGTGTTGGTGTAGAGCAGTGATATCAGGTCCACTATCTTCTTGGAGATTCCATAAGCCTGTAAGATCTTCATCAGGCAGTGACGGTTCACAGAATCAAAGACCTTCCTAAAGTCAATGAAAACCATGACAGCAGGTAGGCTCTTTGCTCTAGCTCCCTCCAATATCCTCCTCAGCATCAGGATATGACTGGTGGTTGATCTTCCCTCTCTGAAGCTGTTCTGGTTGTTCCTGAGCTTCTTCTCCATCTCGGGCTGGATCCTGTTGAGGGTCTTTGCCAGAAGTGACGTCAGTGAGATCCCCCTGTAGTTGTTGCTGTTAGAGAGATCTCTCTTCTTTCGCACTGGGACGATGTTACTGTTCCTCCACTGATTCGGGGCAACTCCTTTCTCCAGTGCCTGGCTACAGAACTCTAGGATGATATCCAAATCACACCTCTTCATCACCTCTGATGCCACTCCATTTTTTTCTTATTTTTCTCTCATTCTATTTTCTTATGAAGGACTAACATCTGAAACATTAAGACACTTTTCATACTATATCAAGCATTAAACTAGCATGCATGCTCTGTTGGATGTGTAATAGTAATATATGTAAGCGGCAAAGCATAAATGAACTAAGTGAGAAATTAGGAATAAGAGGGATCAGATGCTGTTTACTTGAGAGAAGACTCCGTTGGTATGGCCATGTGATGCGCATGAAAGATGACAGCTGTATAAAAAAGTGCAGGGCGATCAAAATTGACGGTAGTTACGGAGTAGGTAGACCCAGAAAAACCTGGGACGATCTGATAAATTCCGACCTTACACACTTACACCTCTCTAAGACAATGTCACTGGACCAAGATCTTTGGCGCTACACAGTAATACAGAAGACCTGCCTTGCCTATGTACAAAGCGAAACCTACAGTCAGTAGGAACCTCCTAACCAAATATACACCCCAATCCACTACCCATACCCTATCCTCCCACTCACACCAACAGCACGAGATAATGAGATCGAGATCGTGTAGGTGTCACGACAAAAAAACACACAGTCCACGCTGTAATGTGGTCGTGTAGGTGTCACGGTAAAAAGTTCCCAGTTCCACACTGTAAATGTGGTTGGTGTTAGGAAGAGCATCCAGCCGTAGAAAACCTGCCAGATGGTCCTAAACGAGCGAGACACGGTCACCCGACCAACCTTGCCTCAAATGGGACAACTTCCGTCTAATCCATGCTAGCGTGGAAAATGGACGTTAAACGAAGATGATGATGATGATGATCATTATGGTACTGCATTCTCCTATGTTGTTTTCTTTGTCGATGTTGCATATATTTATACATTTGATAGTGATAGTCTCATAGGTAAATGTATAGTTATTGTGGTAAATAAAGTGTTTTATTTATGTATCACTGCCTCCCTCTCCCCATCTCTCACTATTATAAGCAGGAGCTCACATGCTGGCCATGCTGCAGTCCTGGCAGACAGAATAGAGAAAGCGTTTCCCCGGAGGATGGTGAGCAAGACACATTGGAAGAGCGATTCTAGTTCACAGTGCTCACACCAGTGGGTAGCCAACTCCATGCCAATGGTGGTGAGTAGGGGGGTGGTCCTAGAGGCAAGGACACCAGAAATCTCTAAAGATATATTCAAATTAATTAACCCTTTAGCATTTACATTACTCTATATTTACTATTGTATTTTCGTGGTAAAGGCTTTATCTTACATAATATTGAATCTATGAGATTTTGATGTTGTTCATTTTAAGAACAATACCTTAACATCAGTATGAGTGGCCAGTTTGAACAGAAAGAGGTGAGAGAATTCTGGCTGGATATAGCCAACTTAAATGCTAAAGGGTTAAAGAAATTAGAAGACATAAAAACATGTTACTGCTTGAATTCAAATATTTTTTGATCGTTTTTTTTTTTTAATTGTTTTTTCTTTTATTTAGCAAGTAACATTATAACAATATTTGTACCACTATCACTTGCTCAAGCCTTTCTCCTACTTGCTTCACTCTCATTTTAACAGATTCTTTCAAATTCAATTATATACACACATTCCACTTTATATGTCTGATTTATTTGTATTAAGAATGAATAATTATGATGGAGAAGATTATATATATGTGTGTATGTATATATGTATGTATGTGTGTATATATGTATATGTGTGTGTATATATGTATGTATATATGGCGAATGAACGTGCGTGATATGCAATAAAGTGTGTACAACTAGTTCTGGACTAAAAGAAACACATGGTATATATATGTATGTATGTATGTATGTATGTGATGTCAGGTCGCTCTTCAGCACTACTGGTAACATGTAACCCAGTACAACCTGTGTGTGGTTGGATCGTTGGTGACTAAACCGGCAACCCCACCAAGCTTGCTTAGTGAGAAGGGTAATTTTGGACACCCTGCAGAATGAAAAACAAAACCCATCAAAGGGTGTAGGAACTCGGGAGAGTCAACGGTCGTCCAATAAAGTTTTTTTTTGTTTTTTTTTTGTGGAGCCAGTGACTCCTAGTCTTCATTAAGATATCTCTCTAGACTCCTAGTCTTCATTAAACATCTCTCTAGGAGAAGGTCATTCTGATAGAAAACCTGCGACTTTGCTTGTATCCAATGATGTAAACCAGTTCTTTTGGGACAAATGCATTTGATGTTCAGAGAGTGGGTTTGGCCCCATGCAAAGCTTTTCCTCACTTAACAAAGCTTCAAGCACAGGCATCCCTTGATATGTGACATTTTTTGCAATGCATGGTATTGCTGGCCATAGGCAAGTCCCTAGCAGGACTAAAAAGCCACATCTGTGATGTTCATGTTTAAGTATCAAGCAATGACATTTCTCGAAATCGAGTTGCAGCCATCATCATGTATGTATGTTTATATGTATGTATACATATGGATCTGTAACTCAATGGAAACATACGGGCTGTTGTCATGGTACATTTATGAGTACTAGTCACTTTAAACCTGGAGGAATCCATCCTCTCTCCCGATCTGAATGCAACTGAGTTGTCCTAGAGAGAGAGAGAAGATCTACCACAGTGCTTTTTTTTTATTGACTGCAAAAGAATGAAAGGCAAAATTGACCTAGGTGGGGCTTGATCTCAGAGCTCAGTGAATCCTGCAAAGAATTCTATCCAACGTTCTAATGACTTTGTCAATTCAGTGCCTTGATGGGGAAATTTATACAGGTACTGTATTAGTACTGTAAAGCAAAATACTTATATGAGTAGAATCATGGCTGTGTGGTTAAGGAGTTAGTCTTGCAACCACATGGTTTGGGTTTCAATATCACTACAACACCTTAGGCAAGTGTTGTCTATCATAATCTCTGTTTGACCAATACAATGTACCATATAAACTGAGTAAAAAAAATCAATGGAAAAAGGGAGAAGGAGTTAGTTTATATCCAGGGTCAATATTTTGATGATTTTCACCAACTTCAAATTCCACGTAAATATGGTTTAGATTTTTGCCCATTTCTCAGACATAAAATTATGGGGTTGGCTTATATTTGTACCAGCTTATATTTGAGTATAAACAGTAAGTAGAATTTGTTAGACAGGAACTGTGCAGAAGCCTATGCCTCTATCTGTGTTTATGTCTATCTTTAAATGTTTATCAGTATTAAAACCATATGTCAAAAAAGGTCATTTAATGTAAAAATAAATACTAAATGTAATCGACTAAAAAAGAAATGAAAAAGGCTTTTGAAGGTCCCCAGAATGACCACAGTCCAATGGCTGAAACTAATAATTTCTTTTTTTTTTTTAAATAGTTCCAAGTCACTCAAGTAACTAGCAGGTTAACCATTTCTTGTGTATGTATGTATGTATGTATGTATGTATGTATGTATGTATGTATGTATGTATATATATGTGTGTGTATGTATATATATATATATGTGTATAAATATATGTATGTATGTATAAATGTATACTGATTGATCGTCCTTGTATCCCATGTCTGATTTAGCCTTAGAGAATGGCTATGTGTATATATGGGTGATCCGTGCATGTATTTATTATGTTTTAATATCTCTGTGTGTGCATTGGTTGTGTATACATGTGGTTATTCTTTTAAATTTCCAATTGAGTTCTTATACACGTGGTTATTACCTAACAGGTTTAAATGACCAGCGTGTATATTGTTTTATTTTAAGATGAC
>OZ024766.1:9643814-9688814 GCA_964016885.1 Eledone cirrhosa
TACTAACTCCTAATTTAGACACAAGGCCAGCAAATTTGGGGGGAGGGGCAAAGTTGATAAAAATCAACCCCAGTATATAACTGGTACTTTATTTTATTGACCCCGGAAGGATGAAAGGCAAAGTTTGCCTTGGCAGGATTTGAACTCAGAATATGTAAAGAGCCAGAACAAATACCACAATGACAATTTGTCAGCTGCTCTACCGATTCTACCAATCCACCATTCTTAAATATTGATTTCTAATTTAGGCACAAGGCCAGCAGATTTAAGGGAAGGGAAAGTTGATTAAATCCCCCAGTATTTGACTGGTACTTTATTTTATCGACCTTTGAAGAATGAAAGGTAAATTTTACCTGGGCAAGATTGGAACTCAGATTGTAAAGAGCCGAAACAAACATAGCTCTGGTATTTTATCTGATACCAATTCTATTGAAAAATTAACTTAAGTACTACTGGTTTATAAAATATCACTGTGTCTTCATGTGTGAAATTATTGCGTATTCTTTGGGCTGTTTAACATTGGTTGTAGTTCCTTTGTTTCCGGTAATGGGTCAGGTGTTTTGGTCCCTCGATTTTTCTCCCATTTAGAAACCCTCTCCAAGGGAACACAGATAATACCTGCTACAGCCAGTGCTGCACCTCCCATGTAAAAAGCTGCATCGAAACTTCCTGTGGTATCCGACAACCATCCTGAAATAGTGGAGGGGGAAAAAATTAAACTATTAAGAATGATAAAAAGAATAAGATTAACATTATTTGAGTGCATAGCTTGATGATGAAGTGACTCCAGGTAAGAGACACTTCCCCACATTGAGATCACAGCTTTGTTTTGTTTATAAATGTTTCAGTCTAATATAATCTCATCAGTGAATATAAGATCTGTTTGTTTTTTTCATGCCAGGAACATTTTAGCATTGATTAATGGATAAAGTTAAAAAAAAGTGGAAGCTTGAACAGCTTGTAGGATGACTACAACTAAAGCTTTTACTTTTTCGAACTGATGAGATTCTATTAGACTGAAACATTTATAAACAAAACACTACGTTTTAATTATATATACAGATTGTTTGACCTTCCAATCATTTAGAAATACATAGAAAACAGTTAGTTACCTGCAAGAGGACTTCCAAAATATGATGAGAGGCCTTGAGCCATTATAATTAAACCAAATGCAATTGTTAAACTTTCAACTCCCAAAAGTTCAACCATTATTATTGAGCGAAGAGAGATAAAGGCAGCTGAAAAATAAATTAACTCTTAATATCCTGCAATGATTTATTGGAAAATATCTAAAAATGAGTTTGTTAATTCAAATGTTTATAGTATCTTTACTAGTGGACAGATGTTAAACTTTGATTTGGGGTGGGGGGGGGGGTGAGGTGGAAGAAGGTTTAGCCATGTTTCAGTAACATATACATACACACGCACATACAAACACACAAATATACACATACATACACATGCACATACATACACAGAAATATACACATACATACACACAAATATAGACATACATGCACATATACACATACATAGACACACATACATATACATACATACACACACACATACACATACAAATAAAATAATATGAAATAAAAACAAAAACAACCAAACAAACAAGTGTGATTTACTTACCGATACATATGCCATAGACAACGCAATAGGTGACTAGAAGTGGGTAATTCGTGAAGGAAGGAACGCAAGCTGTTGCTACACCGGAGATTAAAAGGGAACTGTAGTTGATGATGAAACAATTTGACCATTTCTGGTCACTCACCCAACCAATAATAATACGGAATATTGTGTTTGATATTCCAATGATTGATAAAAGTAAAGCTGAGTCATTTCTGGAGAATTTCAAGCTAAGACCGACAGATGGTAAGTAAGTATAAGGAATGAAGAAACCTGTAAAGAGAATAAATAATATATATATTAATACACTTATACCTACGTACCATACGTCAGACAGTGTATGTCACACTTTCAGTAATATATATATTAATACACTTATACCTACGTACCATATGTCAGACAGTGTATGTCACACTTTCAGTAATCTATATATTAATACACTTATACCTACGTACCATACGTCAGACAGTGTATGTCACACTTTCAGTAATCTATATATTAATACACTTATACCTACGTACCATACGTCAGACAGTGTATGTCACACTTTCAGTAATATATATATTTATACACTTATACCTACGTACCATACGTCAGACAGTGTATGTCACACTTTCAGTAATATATATATTAATACACTTATACCTACGTACCATACGTCAGACAGTGTATGTCACACTTTCAGTAATATATATATTAATACACTTATACCTACATACCATACGTCAGACAGTGTATGTCACACTTTCAGTAATATATATATTAATACACTTATACCTACGTACCATACATCAGACAGTGTATGTCACACTTTCAGTAATATATATATTAATACACTTATACCTACATACCATACGTCAGACAGTGTATGTCACACTTTCAGTAATATATATATTAATACACTTATACCTACGTACCATACGGCAGACAGTGTATGTCACACTTTCAGTAATATATATATTAATACACTTATACCTACATACCATACGTCAGACAGTGTATGTCACACTTTCAGTAATATATATATTAATACACTTATACCTACGTACCATACGTCAGACAGTGTATGTCACACTTTCAGTAATATATATATTAATACACTTATACCTACATACCATACGTCAGACAGTGTATGTCACACTTTCAGTAATATATATATTAATACACTTATACCTACGTACCATATGTCAGACAGTGTATGTCACACTTTCAGTAATATATATATTAATACACTTATACCTACGTACCATATGTCAGACAGTGTATGTCACACTTTCAGTAATATATATATTAATACACTTATACCTACGTACCATATGTCAGACAGTGTATGTCACACTTTCAGTAATATATATATTAATACACTTATACCTACGTACCATACGTCAGACAGTGTATGTCACACTTTCAGTAATATATATATTAATACACTTATACCTACGTACCATACGTCAGACAGTGTATGTCACACTTTCAGTAATATATATATTAATACACTTATACCTACGTACCATACGTCAGACAGTGTATGTCACACTTTCAGTAATATATATATTAATACACTTATACCTACGTACCATACGTCAGACAGTGTATGTCACACTTTCAGTAATATATATATTAATACACTTATACCTACGTACCATACGTCAGACAGTGTATGTCACACTTTCAGTAATATATATATTAATACACTTATACCTACGTACCATACGTCAGACAGTGTATGTCACACTTTCAGTAATATATATATTAATACACTTATACCTACATACCATACGTCAGACAGTGTATGTCACACTTTCAGTAATATATATATTAATACACTTATACCTACGTACCATACGTCAGACAGTGTATGTCACACTTTCAGTAATATATATATTAATACACTTATACCTACGTACCATACGTCAGACAGTGTATGTCACACTTTCAGTAATATATATATTAATACACTTATACCTACGTACCATACGTCAGACAGTGTATGTCACACTTTCAGTAATATATATATTAATACACTTATACCTACGTACCATACGTCAGACAGTGTATGTCACACTTTCAGTAATATATATATTAATACACTTATACCTACATACCATACGTCAGACAGTGTATGTCACACTTTCAGTAATATATATATTAATACACTTATACCTACGTACCATACATCAGACAGTGTATGTCACACTTTCAGTAATATATATATTAATACACTTATACCTACGTACCATACGTCAGACAGTGTATGTCACACTTTCAGTAATATATATATTAATACACTTATACCTACGTACCATACGTCAGACAGTGTATGTCACACTTTCAGTAATATATATATTAATACACTTATACCTACGTACCATACGTCAGACAGACATATATATATATATATATATATATACATATATATATATATATATATATATTGTTATACTTTGGGAGGGTCATGTTGCCAATAAGAAACACACACACCAGTTGCTTTCACTTCAATTTATTATATATTTATAAATTTACAAATCCACAAACTTATAAATTTCTGGTTGGTTGGTTGGTTCCACAACCAGATAGTTGTTTATATATAGTCATAGTCCTTTCGTCACACACTCTGTGACCTCTTCAGTGACTGGGGATTCCTTTCTTTGTTTCTGTGCCTTTCCTTTCTTCTGTCCTACGCCATTTTGTTTCTGTGTGTGTGTTGTGTGCTCAGTCTGCGCATGCGCCACATCCGGGTGTCTGTGTGTGTTTGTGTTCATTTATCTATTTGTTTATTTATTTATTTATTTATTTACATGTTGTTGGTTGGTTGTTTGTTCTATGTGTGTGTGTGTTTTCATTTTGTCCTGAAGAGGTCACAGAGTGTGTGACGAAAGGACTATGACTATATATAAACAACTATCTGGTTGTGGCCTCAGGTCACAGAGTATGTATAACAATATACATATATATATATATATATATATATATATATATACGTGGGAAAGTGAAAAATCGGAGAATAGACCGTTAAAACATGTTTATTGAAAATATCACATATATATATATATATATATACAGAGAGAGAGAGAGATGTTGATTTAAAACTTCACTACTCACAAGTGTTTTTTAAGCTTCATATCATATATCCCTATTTTATCTGATGAGAACGCAGATATCATCCCATGATGATATTTGTTTTTGAAATGCGCATAATAAAATACTTGGAACTCTTTTAACCATCTTTTGATCTTATATTATATAAAAGTAGAAACAATTATTATTATTATTATTATCAAATCCCGCTATGGTTAACTTTGCCTTTCATCCTTACGGGGTCGATAAAATAAAGTACCAGTAATACTCCGGCTGTTGGAGTTAGGGTCGGGGTTCTGACTCTTTTCCTATTACCCACTCTACTACCATAAGTATTGAGTACTCTGGTGCTTTATGGTCCATCTGGTTTCTTGCCACACTTTCTTTGTATATATATATATATGCGTATATATATATGTATATATATATATATATACGCGCATGGAGGCACATGGCTTAGTGGTTAGGGTGGGGTCCCTATCACTCCACTGCAAAGTGGTTGTGGAGGTGCCACGGCAAAAAAGCACCCAGCACTCACTGTAAATGAGGTTGGTGTTAGGAAGGGCATCCAGCTGTAGAGATCAAGCTAGAATCAGTTTCCATCCCACCCTTGCAAGCAGGGAAAAGCGGACGTAAAATGATGATGATATATATATATATATATATATCATCATCATCATCATCATCACCGTTTTACGTCCGTTCTTCCACGCTAGCATGGGTTAGACGGGTTGTCCTGTTGTGGGCAGTGTCTGGTCGGCTGACCATGCCTTGCTCATACAGGAACTGATCTGGCTTGATTTCTACAGCTGGATGCCCTTCCTAACACCAACCTCATTTACAGTGAGTGCTGGGTGCTTTTTCGTGGCGCCTACACGTCCACTTTACAGTGTGGGCTGGGTGCTGTTTCGTGGCGCCTACACGTCCACTTTACAGTGAGTGCTGGGTGCTGTTTCGTGGCGCCTACACGTCCACTTTACAGTGTGGGCTGGGTGCTTTTTTGCCGTGGCACCTCCACGACCACCTTGCGGTGGGGGGAGTGGGGGCATATTGTTTATATGCTTCAGCATGTACCCATGGGAGGTCGGGTACCCTGTATTACTGCGTGATGCCAGAAGTCACGGTCGTGTGTCATTGTCTTTGAGTGGTTTTTTATATATATATATATATATATAGTGTGGCTGAGTGGTTAGAGAATTGGATTCGCAATCGTAAGGTTGTGAGTTCGATTCCTGGACCAGGCGATGCGTTATGTCCTTGAGCAAGACACTTTATTTCACGTTGCTCCTTCTACCTGGAGTTGCGACCGATAGATAGTATTAGCAATAGGAAAGACGAACGGAAACATTGATCATGCTCCGATTTGACGAAAGTCGATCGTTCCAAAATATATATATATATATGTGTGTGTATGTATGTGACTGTTAAATCAGGTTTCCTCTCCATTCACTTTTATTTGATTGTTGATTTTTCATTACCTTTCAGTGTCAATTTATTGATCTCTCTCTGTCTCCTTTCACAGTGGGATGCTTTAAACAGTGAAACAAGTCTGTGCATGTTTCTCTCTCTCTCTCTCTCTCTCTGTATATATATATATTTATTAAAATAACAGATTAAAGTTTGAGAATCGCTGCTTTAACCCTTAACACAATTTTCTGTTAAGGATGAAAGCAGCGATTCTTTGCTTAAACTTTAATCTGTTATTTTAATAAATATTTTCTCTAGGGTTCTTATATATTTGATATATATTTATCCTTATCGAGCCCTCTTTGGATTTTAGTCTTCACATTTATTATTATTACTATATATATATATATATACATGGAGGCACATGGCTTAGTGGTTAGAGCATTGGCCTTGCAATCGAAAGGTTGTGAGTTCAATTCTCAGACTGGGTGATGTGTTGTTTCCTTGAGCAAGACACTTTATTTCACATTGCTCCAGTTTACTCAGCTGTAGAAATGAGATGATAGGGACTGGGGTCCCTATCATTCCACTGCAAAGTGGTCGTGGAGGTGCCACGGCAAAAAAGCACTCACTGTAAATGAGGTTGGTGTTAGGAAGGGCATCCAGCTGTAGAAATCAAGCCATAATCAGTTCCCGTCCCACCCTTGCAAGCAGGGAAAAAGCGGACGTAAAATGAAATGATGATGATGATACAAGCCATGTATAGGGGAGCAGTCAGCAAAGTTAGGATTAGCAATGAGTATAGCGAGGAATTTTGTGTACAGGTTGTGGTCCACCAGGGCTCTGTTCTTAGCCCTCTCCTGTTCATCATAGTCCTGCAGGCAATAATGGAGGAATTTAAGACCGGATGCCCATGGGAACTCCTGTATGCTGATGACCTCGCACTTATAGCTGAATCTATGGTAGAACTAGAGAAGAAATTCCAAACTTGGAAGCAGGGACTAGAAAGAAAGGGTCTCAAAGTCAACATGACAAAGACTAAGGTCCTTGTAAGTAGACGAGAAAACAGAACCCAGATCCCCTCAGAGAAATGGCCTTGCTCAGTATGTAGGAAAGGTGTAGGTAGGAACTCCATTCTCTGCCCCAAATGCAAACAATGGCTACACAAGTTAACCTTGGCGGGATTTGAACTCAGAATGTAAAGGTTAACTTTGCCTTACATCCTTACGGGGTCGATAAAATAAAGTACCAGTAATGCACTGGGGTAATTGCTGGCCTTGTGCCAAAAGTAGAAACAGTTATTACAGGGGCGATAAAATAAAGTACCAGTAATACACTGAGGTAATTGCTGGCCTTGTGCCAAAAGTAGAAACAGTTATTACGGGGTCGATAAAATAAAGTACCAGTAATACACTGGGGTAATTGCTGGCCTTGTGCCAAAAGTAGAAACAATTGTTACAGGGTCGATAAAATAAAGTACCAGTAATACACTGGGGTAATTGCTGGCCTTGTGCCTAAAGTAGAAACAGTTATTACAGGGGCGATAAAATAAAGTACCAGTAATACACTGGGGTAATTGCTGGCCTTGTGCCTAAAGTAGAAACAATTGTTACAGGGTTGATAAAATAAAGTACCAGTAATACACTGGGGTAATTGCTGGCCTTGTGCCAAAAGTAGAAACAATTGTTACAGGGTTGATAAAATAAAGTACCAGTAATACACTGGGGTATTTGCTGGCCTTGTGCCCCCAAAAGTAGAAACAGTTATTGTTATTAATATTATTTTTTCTTCTATCATTTTAGAATAACTAGACAACGCAGTAATGGACGACACATTCTGCAGAGGTGGCGGTGGCGGTGATGATGGTGGTGGCGGTGGTGGTGGCGGCGGTGGTGGTGGCGGTGGTGTTGGCGGTGGTGGTGTTAGTAGTGGTGGTGGTGTTGGTGGTGGTAGTGGTGGTGGTGTTGGTGGTGGTGTTGGTGGTGGTGGTGGTCATAGTGGCGGTGGTGTTCATGGTGGTGGCGGCGGTGGTGTTAGTGGTGGTGGTGTTCGTGGTGGTGGTGGTGGCGGTGGTGGGAACAGTGTGTTAGGACAGAAGCCCAACATGAACCCATCACCTCCCTCTCCGCCCTCCACACGCCAACGTCAGTCCACCACCACCACCGCCACCACAGCTACTGGTAACAGTGACAGTGGCAGCCGCGGCGATGGTGGCGGTGGTGGTGGTGTTGGTGGTGGTGGTTGTTCACGTTCGTTTGCTACCTTCAACCGAGGTAGACATAGCCATCTTCACCACCGTGACGGCACTCAAGACAACAGCAGTGACAATGATGATGATGATGATGGTGGTGGTGGTGATGGTGATGGTTGTCACCTGTTCAGCGCACACATCCTCGGAGGCCTCCCGGCCCTTAAACGGCTCTTCGCGGCCCAGCGCAACCTCTTCATGGCGCTGGTGGCCTTCCGTGTGGTCAACTCCCTGGTCATTCAGACCCAGTACGTACCCGATGAATATTGGCAAACCCTTGAAATCGCCCACTCTGCAGCATTCGGGTGAGTATGTTAAACCCCTTCTCCCCCTTTTTTGGGGAGGGGGGGTGGGTCTTTCATACCCTTATCCTCTTTTTTAGGGGTCTTTCATACCTTAACAACACCTTCCTCCCTTATCCTCTTTTTTAGGGGTCTTTCATACTTTAACAACACTTTTCTCCCTTATCTTCTTTTTTTGGGGGTCTTTCATACTTAACAACACCCTCCTCCCTTATCCTCTTCTTTAGGGGTCTTTCATACTTAACAACACCCTCCTCCCTTATCCTCTTTTTTAGGGGTCTTTCATACCTTAACAACACCCTCCTCCCTTATCCCCTTTTTTAGGGATCTTTCATAGCTTAACAAACCCTTCTCCCCTTTTTTGGGGGTCTTTCATACCTTAACAACACCCTCCTCCCTTCTCCCCTTTTTTAGGTGTCTTTCATACCTTAACACCTTCCTCCCTTATCCTCTTTTTTTAGGGATCTTTCATACCTTACCAACACCCTCATCAGTTATCCCCTTTTAGGGGTCTTTCATACCTTAACACCTTCCTCCCTTATCCTCTTTTTTAGGGGTCTTTCATACGTTAACAACACCTTCCTCAGTTATCCCCTTTTAGGGGTCTTTCATACCTTAACACCCTCCTCCCTTATCCCCTTTTTTAGGGATCTTTCATACCTTAACACCCTCCTCCCTTATCCCCTTTTTAGGGATCTTTCATAGCTTAACAACACCCTTCTCCCCTTTTTGGGGGGTCTTTCATACCTTAACCCTTTAGCATTTAAACCTGCTGTATCTGGCCAGAATTCTCTCACCTCTTCTGTTCAAACTGACTGTAACTGGCTGATCATACTTATGTTAAGGTATTGTTCTCGGAATAAATAATATCAAAATCTCATAAATTCAATATATATAAATATTACTATATATATATATATATTTATATATATATATATATATATATATAGGAGGCACATGGCACCCCACCTGGCTTAGTGCAATCGAAAGATTGTGAGTTCAATTCTCAGACCAGGTGATGTGTTGTTTCCTTGAGCAAGACACTTTATTTCACATTGCTCCAGTTTACTCAGCTGTAGAAATGAGATGATAGGGACTGGGGTCCCTATCACTCCACTGCAAAGTGGTTGTGGAGGTGCCACGGCAAAAAAGCACCCAGCACTCACTGTAAATGAGGTTGGTGTTAGGAGGGGCATCCAGCTGTAGAAATCAAGCCAGAATCAGTTCCCGTCCCACCCTTGCAAGCAGGGGAAAGTGGACGTAAAATGAAATGATGAATGATGATATAATATATATATATAATAAAGAAGAAATTAAAAGATGGTTAAAAGAGTTCCATATATTTACCCGCTCTACTACCATAAGTATTGAGTACTCTGGTGCTTTATGGTCCACCTGGTTTCTTGCCACACTTTCTTTGTATATATATATATATATATGCGTGTATATATATATATGTATATATATATATATACACGCATGGAGGCACATGGCTTAGTGGTTAGGGTGGGGTCCATATCATTCCACTGCAAAGTGGTCATGGAGGTGCCACGGCAAAAAAGCACCCAGCACTCACTGTAAATGAGGTTGGTGTTAGGAAGGGCATCCAGCTGTAGAGATCAAGCTAGAATCAGTTCCCGTCCCACCCTTGCAAGCAGGGAAAAAGCGGACGTAAAATGAAATGATATATATATATATATATATATATATATATATATATATATATATATATATATATATAGTTTTAATATAGATGAGATTCTACAGGACTAGAACTGTTTCATTCATTAGAAATCATCAGGAATCCCTGCTATGTATTGAGTACCTTACTTACTGTGGTTACCTCCGATTCAACCCGGAATAACGTATATATATATATATATATATATATATATATATATATATATATATATATATATATATATATATATATCATAAATCATGTCCTTAGAATTATTAGATAAAATATATACCATTTCCTCTCCCAATTAGCATAATTAATCATATAAAGAATCAATTAAACCTGGTCTAATTGATTTTTTATATGGTTAATTATGCTAATTGGGAGAGGAAATGGTATATATTTTATCTAATAATTCTAAGGACATGATTTATGATATATTGCTCTGATTATTTAATTTATTAATTCTTCATTGAGCTACAACGTGACCTGTTGCAACATATATATCTATGACTTTATGTATATGTAAATCTTTATATTTATATGTATGTATATACACACACATACATATATATATATATAATCAACAACAAAGAACGCCTATAGCATATGCATATCTTTACTTGCTAACATTGTTTCATCCGCACTATAAGTGGGACTCATCAGAGCATAAAGGTTGATTACATATCACACAAGCAATAACAAATCCAAGACATTGAAGAAATAAAGAATAAAAAATAATATTCTTTATTTCTTCAATGTCTTGGATTTGTTATTGCTTGTGTGATATGTAATCAACCTTTATGCTCTGATGAGTCCTACTTATAGTGTGGATGAAACAATGTTAGCAAGTAAAGATATGCATATGCTATAGGCGTTCTTTGTTGTTGATTATATCACGGCTCTGTCCTCAGACATCGAGCTAACCTTATACTGCCTGTTGGATAAGTGGAGTGTTATACACCCCTGATCCTCTCCCTAATATACTATATATATATATATGTATTTAACTAATCAATGGTGTTGTTCTTTCTTCTCCACAGTTATGGCTACCAGACTTGGGAATGGAAGCATGCGCTGCGCGGACACCTGTATCCGTCTGTCTTTGCTGTTGTATATAAACTGCTGGACATCCTCCATCTGGACTATCGGATCTTATTGGTAATGCCACTTTGCTATCTCACATATCATTAAAACACCCTAGAAACCTCCTTTGAGATACAACCTTGTAGGAGGCCAACTAAACTTACATAGGTGTGAGCTGTAACAACATGATAGGACTGGGTCCCTATCATTAAAACACCCTAGAAACCTCTTATGACATACAACCTTGTAGGAGGCCAGCTAAACTTACATAAGTGTGAGCTGTAACATGATAGGACTGGGGTCCCTATCATTAAAACACCCTAGAAACCTCCTATGAAATACAACCTTGTAGGAGGCCAGCTAAACTTACATAGGACTGGGGTCCCTATCATTAAAACACTCAAGCAACCTCCTATGAAATACAACCTCGTAGGAGGCCAGCTAAACTTACATAGGACTGGGGTCCCTATCATTAAAACACTCAAGCAACCTCCTATGAAATACAACCTCATAGGAGGCCAGCTAAACGCTAAACTTACATAGGACTGGGGTCCCTATCATTAAAACACTCAAGCAACCTCCTATGAAATACAACCTCATAGGAGGCCAGCTAAACGCTAAACTTACATAGGACTGGGGTCCCTATCATTAAAACACTCAAGCAACCTCCTATGAAATACAACCTCGTAGGAGGCCAGCTAAACTTACATAGGACTGGGGTCCCTATCATTAAAACACCCTAGAAACCTCCTATGAAATACAACCCTGTATGAGGCCAGCTAAACCTACATAGGTGTGTTCTCATTTCATTTAATTTCATTTTACGTCCGCTTTTTCCCTGCTTGCAAGGGTGGGACAGGAACTGATTCTGGCTTGATTTCTACAGCTGGATGCCCTTCCTAACACCAACCTCATTTACAGTGTGGGCTGGGTGCTTTTTTGCCGTGGCACCTCCACGACCACTTTGCAGTGGAATGATAGGGACCTCAGTCCCTATCATCATTTCTACAGCTGAGTAAACTGGAGCAATGTGAAATAAAGTGTCTTGCTCAAGGAAACAACACATCACCCGGTCCGAGAACTGAATTCACAACCTTTCGATTGCAAGGCCAATGCTCTAACCCTAAGCCATGTGCCTCCATATTTCATCTACTTCTAACTACAAACATACCCATTGTATCTATTTTCAGATAAAGGTGCCTCGTATGTTGCAGGGTGTGTTGGCCGCTACTGGGGATTTCTACCTCTACAAACTGTCATCTCGCCTCAGTGGTCCTGCTACAGCCCAGTGGACTGTGGTCTGTCAGCTTCTCTCCTGGTTTATGTTCTACGCTTACCCCCGTACGTTGACGAATGGAGCGGAGGCAGCCCTTACTGTTATTGCTCTCTATTATTACCCCTGGCCAAAATTAAGATCAAGGTAGGTACATCATCATCATCATCATCATCATCATCATCATCATCATCGTCGTCGTTTAACGTCTATCTTCCACGCTAGCATGGGTTAGACAGGAATTGTCTAATAATATTAATAAACAAAAGATAGTTACATTAGATCATCTTTATTTATCTTATTACTGTATTTCCCAGCGCTGAAGAAGCTTCCTCTTCGAGGACGGACCCTAATTTTGACAACCAAAAATTTGAAAAATTTAATAAAAGACCTACGGCCTCAAGGACCCATGGTAGATCTTTGAGATTTATTTTAGGAAAAAAGTAGTGTTTTTGGCGCCTGGAAATACAGATGCAAGGCTTATGTATAACATAACACAAAACATGTTCTCGTCAGATAAAATGTATAGGAGAGGCAAGTTTCTTTTGATATACTGGCGGTCAAACGAACTGGACAGATCGATGACAACCAAGCAGATGATTAGATAAAAACCCCAACACTGGAAATGTTCCGTAAGTGGGAGAAAGAATTTCTACTCTGGTTATCTCCCCTTATTTGTGTTGCTTTCAATCGCAATAAATTTCCTCACAGTAAAGGCTTTACCTCACATAATATCTCACATAACATCTACATTACTCTATATATACTATTGTATTGTCACAGTAAAGACTTTACCTCACATAATATCTCACATAACATTTACATTACTCTATATATACTATTGTATTTTCACAGTAAAGGCTTTACCTCACATAATATATCACATAACATTTACATTACTCTATATATACTATTGTATTTTCACAATAAAGGCTTTACCTCACATAATATCTCACATAACATTTACATTACTCTATATATACTATTGTATTTTCACAGTAAAGACTTTACCTCACATAATATCTCACATAACATTTACATTACTCTATATATACTATTGTATTTTCACAGTAAAGGCTTTACCTCACATAATATCTCATAACATTTACATTACTCTATATATACTATTGTATTTTCACAGTAAAGGCTTTACCTCACATAATATCTCACATAACCTTTACATTACTCTATATATACTATTGTATTTTCACAGTAAAGGCTTTACCTCACATAATATCTCACATAACATTTACATTACTCTATATATACTATTATATTTTCACAGTAAAGGCTTTACCTCACATAATATCTCACATAACATTTACATTACTCTATATATAGTATTGTATTTCCACAGTAAAGGCTTTACCTCACATAATACCTCACATAACATTTACATTACTCTATATATACTATTGTATTTTCACAGTAAAGGCTTTACCTCACATAATATCTCACATAACATTTACATTACTCTATATATACTATTGTATTTTCACAGTAAAGGCTTTACCTCACATAATATCTCACGTAACATTTACATTACTCTATATATACTATTATATTTTCACAGTAAAGGCTTTACCTCACATAATATCTCACATAACATTTACATTACTCTATATATAGTATTGTATTTCCACAGTAAAGGCTTTACCTCACATAACATTTACATAACTCTATATATACTATTGTATTTTCACAGTAAAGGCTTTACCTCACATAATATCTCACATAACATTTACATTACTCTATATATACTATTGTATTTTCACAGTAAAGGCTTTACCTCACATAATACCTCACATAACATTTACATTACTCTATATATACTATTATATTTTCACAGTAAAGGCTTTACCTCACATAATATCTCACATAACATTTACATTACTCTATATATAGTATTGTATTTCCACAGTAAAGGCTTTACCTCACATAATACCTCACATAACATTTACATTACTCTATATATACTATTGTATTTTCACAATAAAGGCTTTACCTCACATAATATCTCACATAACATTTACATTACTCTATATATAGTATTGTATTTTCACAGTTAAGGCTTTACCTCACATAATATCTCACATAACATTTACATTACTCTATATATACTATTGTATTTTCACAGTAAAGGCTTTACCTCACATAATATCTCACATAACATTTACATTACTCTATATATACTATTGTATTTTCACAGTAAAGGCTTTACCTCACATAATATCTCACATAACATTTACATTACTCTATATATACTATTGTATTTTCACAGTAAAGGCTTTACCTCACATAATATCTCACATAACATTTACATTACTCTATATATACTATTGTATTTTCACAGTAAAGGCTTTACCTCACATAATATCTCATAACATTTACATTACTCTATATATATACTATTGTATTTTCACAGTAAAGGCTTTACCTCACATAATACCTCACATAACATTTACAATGAGATACTATATATATATATATCATCATCATCATCATCATCAACGTTTAACGTCCGTGTTCCAGGCTTGCATGGCTTTGGACGTGGGTATTCCCACTTGAGGCAAGAGTGATTGTCTTGGTCGCATAGGACTGTCTGGCAGGTTTTCTACAGTTGGATGCCCTTCCTAACACCAACCACATTTACAGTGTGGGTCTGGGAGGTTTTTACCGTGTTGCCTACACGGCCACATTACAGCGTGGACTGTGTGTTTTTTTTGTCGTGACACCTACACGATCTCATTTTTTTCGGCCTGGATGGCGCGGCACCAACACAACTTTACATAGAACGGGGTGGTGTGCTATGTAAAGTTGTGTTGGGGCCACACCATCCAGGCCGAAACAAATGAGATCGTGTAGATATATATATATATATATACCTATACACATATATGTGTATATATATATATATATATATACCTATGTATATATACATATACACATATATGTGTATATATATATATATATATATACCTATGTATATATACATATACACATATATGTGTATATATATATATATATATATATATATATATATATATACCTATGTATATATATATATACCTATGTATATATACATATACACATGTATATATACATATACACATATATGTATATATATATATATATATATATATATATATATATATATATATATATACCTATGTATATATACATATACACATGTATATATACATATACACATATATGTATATATATATATATACCTATGTATATATACATATACACATATATGTATATATACATATACACATATATCTATATATACATATATATATACACACACACATATACAAACACACACACATACACACACACACACACATATCTACTCATCTCTGTCTCCACATCTCACATTCTCTATTGTTGCTTCTTCATCCAGTGGCCCCAACTCTACCCTAAAGTTCCTGTTGGTAGCTGGCCTCTCAGTCATTGTGAGACCCACCTCCATTATTACGTGGGTCCTTTTATGCAGCTGGCACATACAGAAGTCCTTCACTCTCAGACTCTGCACCCTCTATGCCCTGGCTATGTAAGTATTCTCTCTGTTAGCTTTTATAGCGTTACTGCAGGGTGGCTGTTTATATTTATCTAAACACCTTCCATCATAATTTCATGTAAGAACCTTTGTTAAGTTATGTTCCAAACACGCCTGGTTCTATGACACAAAACTTTGTTTTAAAGTGTTTATATTTATCTAAACACCTTCCATCATAATTTTATGTAAGAACCTTTGTTAAGTTATGTTCCAAACACCTCTGGTTCTATGATACAAAACTGTTTTAAAGTGTTTATATTTATCTATAAACCTTCCATCATAATTTCATGTAAGAACCTTTGTTAAGCTATGTTCCAAACACCTCTGGTTCTATGATATAAAACTGTTTTAAAGTGTTTATATTTATCTAAAAACCTTCCATCATAATTTTATGTAAGAACCTTTGTTAAGTTATGTTCCAAACACCCCTGGTTCTATGATATAAAACTGTTTTAAAGTGTTTATATTTATCTAAAAACCTTCCATCATAATTTCATGTAAGAACCTTTATTAAGTTATGTTCCAAACACCAACAGTGTCTTTCATTAGAAATATGGTAAGGAAAGCGTTAAAATCTAAAAAAAATTTTCCTTTAAAATTTTATGTAAGAACCTTTGTTAAGTAATGTTCCAAACACCCCTGGTTCTATGATACAAAACTGATTGTTTTAAAGTGTTTATATTTATCTAAAATCCTTCCATCAAAATTTTATGTAAGAACCTTTATTAAGTTATGTTCCAAACACCAACAGTGTCTTTCATTAGAAATATGGTAAGGAAAGCGTTAAAATCTAAAAAAAATTTTCCATTAAAATTTTATGTAAGAACCTTTGTTAAGTTATGTTCCAAACAGCCCTGGTTCTATGATACAAAACTGATTGTTTTAAAGTGTTTATATTTATCTAAAAACCTTCCATCAAAATTTTATGTAAGAACCTTTGTTAAGTTATGTTCCAAACACCCCTGCTTCTATGATATAAAACTGTTTTAAAGTGTTTATATTTATCTAAACACCTTCCATCATAATTTTATGTAAGAACCTTTGTTAAGTTATGTTCCAAACACCCCTGGTTCTATGATATAAAACTGTTTTAAAGTGTTTATATTTATCTATAAACCTTCCATCATAATTTCATGTAAGAACCTTTGTTAAGTTATGTTCCAAACACCTCTGGTTCTATGATATAAAACTGTTTTAAAGTGTTTATATTTATCTAAAAACCTTCCATCATAATTTTATGTAAGAACCTTTGTTAAGTTATGTTCCAAACACCCCTGGTTCTATGATACAAAACTGTTTTAAAGTGTTTATATTTATCTATAAACCTTCCATCATAATTTTATGTAAGAACCTTTGTTAAGTTATGTTCCAAACACCCCTGGTTCTATGATATAAAACTGTTTTAAAGTGTTTATATTTATCTAAAAACCTTCCATCATAATTTCATGTAAGAACCTTTATTAAGTTATGTTCCAAACACCAACAGTGTCTTTCATTAGAAATATGGTAAGGAAAGCGTTAAAATCTAAAAAAAATTTTCCATTAAAATTTTATGTAAGAACCTTTGTTAAGTTATGTTCCAAACACCCCTGGTTCTATGATACAAAACTGATTGTTTTAAAGTGTTTATATTTATCTAAAATCCTTCCATCAAAATTTTATGTAAGAACCTTTATTAAGTTATGTTCCAAACACCAACAGTGTCTTTCATTAGAAATATGGTAAGGAAAGCGTTAAAATCTAAAAAAAATTTTCCATTAAAATTTTATGTAAGAACCTTTGTTAAGTTATGTTCCAAACAGCCCTGGTTCTATGATACAAAACTGATTGTTTTAAAGTGTTTATATTTATCTAAAAACCTTCCATCAAAATTTTATGTAAGAACCTTTGTTAAGTTATGTTCCAAACACCCCTGCTTCTATGATATAAAACTGTTTTAAAGTGTTTATATTTATCTAAACACCTTCCATCATAATTTTATGTAAGAACCTTTGTTAAGTTATGTTCCAAACACCCCTGGTTCAATGATATAAAACTGTTTTAAAGTGTTTATATTTATCTATAAACCTTCCATCATAATTTCATGTAAGAACCTTTGTTAAGTTATGTTCCAAACACCTCTGGTTCTATGATATAAAACTGTTTTAAAGTGTTTATATTTATCTAAAAACCTTCCATCATAATTTTATGTAAGAACCTTTGTTAAGTTATGTTCCAAACACCCCTGGTTCTATGATACAAAACTGTTTTAAAGTGTTTATATTTATCTATAAACCTTCCATCATAATTTCATGTAAGAACCTTTGTTAAGTTATGTTCCAAACACCCCTGGTTCTATGATATAAAACTGTTTTAAAGTGTTTATATTTATCTAAAAACCTTCCATCATAATTTCATGTAAGAACCTTTATTAAGTTATGTTCCAAACACCAACAGTGTCTTTCATTAGAAATATGGTAAGGAAAGCGTTAAAATCTAAAAAAATTTTCCATTAAAATTTTATGTAAGAACCTTTGTTAAGTTATGTTCCAAACAGCCCTAGTTCTATGATACAAAACTGATTGTTTTAAAGTGTTTATATTTATCTAAAAACCTTCCATCAAAATTTTATGTAAGAACCTTTGTTAAGTTATGTTCCAAACACCCCTGCTTCTATGATATAAAACTGTTTTAAAGTGTTTATATTTATCTAAACACCTTCCATCATAATTTTATGTAAGAACCTTTGTTAAGTTATGTTCCAAACACCCCTGGTTCAATGATATAAAACTATGTTTTAAAGTGTTTATATTTATCTATAAACCTTCCATCATAATTTTATGTAAGAACCTTTGTTAAGTTATGTTCCAAATACCATTTTAAAGTATTTATATATATCTAAAAACCTTTGTTAAGTTATGTTCCAAACACCATCTTAAAGTCTTTATATTTATCTAAAAACTTCCTTCATGATTTCATATTTGATCCTCTGTTAAGTTATGTTCCAAACACGATTTTAAAGTGTTTATATTTATCTAAAACCCTTCCATCATAATTTAAAGTAACCACCTTTGTTAAGTTATGTTCCAAACACGATTTTAAAGTGTTTATATTTATCTAAAACCCTTCCATCATAATTTTAAGTAAGCACCTTTGTTAAGTTATGTTCCAAACACGATTTTAAAGTGTTTATATTTATTTAAAACCCTTCCATCATAATTTTAAGTAAGCACCTTTGTTAAGTTATGTTCCAAACACGATTTTAAAGTGTTTATATTTATCTAAAACCCTTCCATCATAATTTTAAGTAAGCACCTTTGTTAAGTTATGTTCCAAACACGATTTTAAAGTGTTTATATTTATCTAAAACCCTTCCATCATAATTTTATGTAACCACCTTTGTTAAGTTATGTTCCAAACACGATTTTAAAGTGTTTATATTTATCTAAAACCCTTTCATCATAATTTAAAGTAACCACCTTTGTTAAGTTATGTTCCAAACACGATTTTAAAGTGTTTATATTTATCTAAACACTTTCCTTCATAATTTTAAGTAAGCACCTTTGTTAAGTTATGTTCCAAACACGATTTTAAAGTGTTTATATTTATCTAAAACCCTTCCATCATAATTTTATGTAACCACCTTTGTTAAGTTATGTTCCAAACACGATTTTAAAGTGTTTATATTTATCTAAAACCCTTCCATCATAATTTTATGTAACCACCTTTGTTAAGTTATGTTCCAAACACGATTTTAAAGTGTTTATATTTATCTAAAACCCTTCCATCATAATTTAAAGTAACCACCTTTGTTAAGTTATGTTCCAAACATGATTTTAAAGTGTTTATATTTATCTAAACACTTTCCTTCATAATTTTAAGTAAGCACCTTTGTTAAGTTATGTTCCAAACACGATTTTAAAGTGTTTATATTTATTTAAAACCCTTCCATCATAATTTAAAGTAAGCACCTTTGTTAAGTTATGTTCCAAACACGATTTTAAAGTGTTTATATTTATCTAAAACCCTTCCATCATAATTTAAAGTAACCACCTTTGTTAAGTTATGTTCCAAACACGATTTTAAAGTGTTTATATTTATCTAAACACTTTCCTTCATAATTTTAAGTAAGCACCTTTGTTAAGTTATGTTCCAAACACGATTTTAAAGTGTTTAAATTTATCTAAACACTTTCCTTCATAATTTTAAGTAAGCACCTTTGTTAAGTTATGTTCCAAACACGATTTTAAAGTGTTTATATTTATTTAAAACCCTTCCATCATAATTTAAAGTAAGCACCTTTGTTAAGTTATGTTCCAAACACGATTTTAAAGTGTTTATATTTATCTAAAACCCTTCCATCATAATTTTAAGTAAGCACCTTTGTTAAGTTATGTTCCAAACACTATTTTAAAGTGTTTATATTTATCTAAAACCCTTCCATCATAATTTTATGTAACCACCTTTGTTAAGTTATGTTCCAAACACGATTTTAAAGTGTTTATATTTATCTAAAACCCTTCCATCATAATTTTAAGTAAGCACCTTTGTTAAGTTATGTTCCAAACACGATTTTAAAGTGTTTATATTTATCTAAAACCCTTCTATCATAATTTTATGTAACCACCTTTGTTAAGTTATGTTCCAAACACGATTTTAAAGTGTTTATATTTATCTAAAACCCTTCCATCATAATTTAAAGTAACCACCTTTGTTAAGTTATGTTCCAAACACGATTTTAAAGTGTTTATATTTATCTAAACACTTTCCTTCATAATTTTAAGTAAGCACCTTTGTTAAGTTATGTTCCAAACACGATTTTAAAGTGTTTATATTTATTTAAAACCCTTCCATCATAATTTAAAGTAAGCACCTTTGTTAAGTTATGTTCCAAACACGATTTTAAAGTGTTTATATTTATCTAAAACCCTTCCATCATAATTTAAAGTAACCACCTTTGTTAAGTTATGTTCCAAACACGATTTTAAAGTGTTTATATTTATCTAAACACTTTCCTTCATAATTTTAAGTAAGCACCTTTGTTAAGTTATGTTCCAAACACGATTTTAAAGTGTTTATATTTATCTAAACACTTTCCTTCATAATTTTAAGTAAGCACCTTTGTTAAGTTATGTTCCAAACACGATTTTAAAGTGTTTATATTTATTTAAAACCCTTCCATCATAATTTAAAGTAAGCACCTTTGTTAAGTTATGTTCCAAACACGATTTTAAAGTGTTTATATTTATCTAAAACCCTTCCATCATAATTTAAAGTAACCACCTTTGTTAAGTTATGTTCCAAACACGATTTTAAAGTGTTTATATTTATCTAAAACCCTTCCATCATAATTTTAAGTAAGCACCTTTGTTAAGTTATGTTCCAAACACGATTTTAAAGTGTTCATATTTATCTAAAACCCTTCCATCATAATTTTAAGTAAGCACCTTTGTTAAGTTATGTTCCAAACACGATTTTAAAGTGTTTATATTTATCTAAAACCCTTCCATCATAATTTTAAGTAACCACCTTTGTTAAGTTATGTTCCAAACACGATTTTAAAGTGTTTATATTTATCTAAAACCCTTCCATCATAATTTTAAGTAAGCACCTTTGTTAAGTTATGTTCCAAACACGATTTTAAAGTGTTTATATTTATCTAAAACCCTTCCATCATAATTTTAAGTAAGCACCTTTGTTAAGTTATGTTCCAAACACGATTTTAAAGTGTTTATATTTATCTAAAACCCTTCCATCATAATTTAAAGTAACCACCTTTGTTAAGTTATGTTCCAAACACGATTTTAAAGTGTTTATATTTATCTAAACACTTTCCTTCATAATTTTAAGTAAGCACCTTTGTTAAGTTATGTTCCAAACACGATTTTAAAGTGTTTATATTTATTTAAAACCCTTCCATCATAATTTTAAGTAAGCACCTTTGTTAAGTTATGTTCCAAACACGATTTTAAAGTGTTTATATTTATCTAAAAACTTTCCTTCATGATTTCATATTTAATCCTCTGTTAAGTTATGTTCCAAACACGATTTTAAAGTGTTTATATTTATCTAAAACCCTTCCATCATAATTTTAAGTAAGCACCTTTGTTAAGTTATGTTCCAAACACGATTTTAAAGTGTTTATATTTATCTAAACACTTTCCTTCATGATTTCATATTTAATCCTCTGTTAAGTTATGTTCCAAACACGATTTTAAAGTGTTTATATTTATCTAAACACCTTCCTTCATGATTTCATATTTAATCCTCTGTTAAGTTATGTTCCAAACACGATTTTAAAGTGTTTATATTTATCTAAAACCCTTCCATCATAATTTTAAGTAAGCACCTTTGTTAAGTTATGTTCCAAACACGATTTTAAAGTGTTTATATTTATCTAAACACTTTCCTTCATGATTTCATATTTAATCCTCTGTTAAGTTATGTTCCAAACACGATTTTAAAGTGTTTATATTTATCTAAAACCCTTCCATCATAATTTTAAGTAAGCACCTTTGTTAAGTTATGTTCCAAACACTATTTTAAAGTGTTTATATTTATCTAAAACCCTTCCATCATAATTTTAAGTAACCACCTTTGTTAAGTTATGTTCCAAACACGATTTTAAAGTGTTTATATTTATCTAAAGCACCTTTGTTAAGTTATGTTCCAAACGTCCAGTTTAATAGTGAGAAAGTTAATCAGTGTTGTTTTCTTTCCTTCTTCTTTTCTCCTGCCCCGCAGTGGGACGTGCCTCACTCTGTCCATCGGAGTCGACTACCTCGGTTACGGCAGATTCGTGTTCGTTCAGTACAACTTCTTCAAATTTAACGTCCTCTCGGGGCTGGGTTCCCACTACGGCTCGCACCCCTGGCACTGGTACTTGACGCAGGGCTACCCCGTTGTCATGGCGACACATCTGCTGCCCTTCGCTGTTGGGGTGTGGAAAGCCAGGAACAAATCCTTGTTTGCTATCATCCTCTGGACCCTTCTCATTTACAGGTAAGTGTATATATATTCACATCTGCACATATATATATATATATATATGTGGAGGCACATGGCTTAGTGGTTAGAGCATTGGGCTTGCAATCGAAAGGTTGTGAGTTCAATTCTCAGACCGGGTGATGTGTTGTTTCTTTGAGCAAGACACTTTATTTCACATTGCTCCAGTTTACTCAGCTGTAGAAATGAGATGATAGGGACTGGGGTTCCTATCATTCCACTGTAAAGTGGTCGTGGAGGTGCCACAGCAAAAAAGCACTCGGCACTCACTGTAAAGTGGTCGTGGAGGTGCCACAGCAAAAAAGCACTCGGCACTCACTGTAAAGTGGTCGTGGAGGTGCCACGGCAAGAAAGCACCCAGCACTCACTGTAAAGTGGTCGTGGAGGTGCCACAGCAAAAAAGCACTCGGCACTCACTGTAAAGTGGTCGTGGAGGTGCCACAGCAAAAAAGCACCCAGCCCACACTGTAAAGTGGTCGTGGAGGTGCCACAGCAAAAAAGCACCCAGCCCACACTGTACAGTGGTCATGGAGGTGCCACGTCAAAAAAGCACTCGGCACTCACTGTAAAGTGGTCGTGGAGGTGCCACAGCAAAAAAGCACCCAGCACTCACTGTAAAGTGGTCGTGGAGGTGCCACGGCAAAAAGCACCCAGCCCACACTGTAAAGTGGTCGTGGAGGTGCCACAGCAAAAAAGCACCCAGCACTCACTGTAAAGTGGTCGTGGAGGTGCCACAGCAAAAAAGCACCCAGCACTCACTGTAAAGTGGTCGTGGAGGTGCCACGGCAAAAAAGCACCCAGCACTCACTGTAAAGTGGTCGTGGAGGTGCCACGGCAAAAAAGCACCCAGCCCACACTGTAAAGTGGTCGTGGAGGTGCCACAGCAAAAAAGCACCCAGCCCACACTGTAAAGTGGTCGTGGAGGTGCCACAGCAAAAAAGCACCCAGCCCTCACTGTAAAGTGGTCGTGGAGGTGCCACAGCAAAAAAGCACCCAGCCCACACTGTAAAGTGGTCGTGGAGGTGCCACAGCAAAAAAGCACCCAGCCCACACTGTACAGTGGTCATGGAGGTGCCACGTCAAAAAAGCACTCGGCACTCACTGTAAAGTGGTCGTGGAGGTGCCACAGCAAAAAAGCACCCAGCACTCACTGTAAAGTGGTCGTGGAGGTGCCACGGCAAAAAAGCACCCAGCACTCACTGTAAAGTGGTCGTGGAGGTGCCACAGCAAAAAAGCACCCAGCCCACACTGTAAAGTGGTCGTGGAGGTGCCACAGCAAAAAAGCACCCAGCACTCACTGTAAAGTGGTCGTGGAGGTGCCACAGCAAAAAAGCACCCAGCACTCACTGTAAAGTGGTCGTGGAGGTGCCACGGCAAAAAAGCACCCAGCACTCACTGTAAAGTGGTCGTGGAGGTGCCACAGTAAAAAAGCACCCAGCCCACACTGTAAAGTGGTCGTGGAGGTGCCACAGCAAAAAAGCACCCAGCACTCACTGTAAAGTGGTCGTGGAGGTGCCACAGCAAAAAAGCACCCAGCACTCACTGTAAAGTGGTCGTGGAGGTGCCACGGCAAAAAAGCACCCAGCACTCACTGTAAAGTGGTCGTGGAGGTGCCACGGCAAAAAAGCACCCAGCCCACACTGTAAAGTGGTCGTGGAGGTGCCACAGCAAAAAAGCACCCAGCCCACACTGTAAAGTGGTCGTGGAGGTGCCACAGCAAAAAAGCACCCAGCACTCACTGTAAAGTGGTCGTGGAGGTGCCACAGCAAAAAAGCACCCAGCACTCACTGTAAAGTGGTCGTGGAGGTGCCACAGCAAAAAAGCACCCAGCCGACACTGCAAAGTGGTCGTGGAGGTGCCACGGCAAAAAAGCACTCGGCACTCACTGTAAAGTGGACGTGTAGGCACCACGGCAAAAAAGCACCCAGCACTCACTGTAAAGTGGTCGTGGAGGTGCCACAGCAAAAAAGCACCCAGCACTCACTGTAAAGTGGTCGTGGAGGTGCCACAGCAAAAAAGCACCCAGCCGACACTGCAAAGTGGTCGTGGAGGTGCCACGGCAAAAAAGCACTCGGCACTCACTGTAAAGTGGACGTGTAGGCACCACGGCAAAAAAGCACCCAGCACTCACTGTAAAGTGGTCGTGGAGGTGCCACAGCAAAAAAGCACCCAGCACTCACTGTAAAGTGGTCGTGGAGGTGCCACAGCAAAAAAGCACCCAGCACTCACTGTAAAGTGGTCGTGGAGGTGCCACGGCAAAAAAGCACCCAGCACTCACTGTAAAGTGGTCGTGGAGGTGCCACGGCAAAAAAGCACCCAGCACTCACTGTAAAGTGGTCGTGGAGGTGCCACGGCAAAAAAGCACCCAGCCCACACTGTAAAGTGGATGTGTAGGCACCACGGCAAAAAAGCACCCAGCACTCACTGTAAATGAGGTTGGTGTTAGGAAGGGCATCCAGCTGTAGAAATCAAGCCAGAATCAGTTCCCGTATGAGCAAGGCATGGTCAGCCGACCGGACACTGCCCACAACAGGACAACCCCTCTAACCCATGTTAGCATGGAAGAACGGACCTAAAACGATGATGATGATGATATATATATATAGTTATGTAATAAACAACATAAGATAATTAATTCATTTACCAGTGGTTTCTTGAAGGCAGATATTTATATCTGTCTTCCGTTGTCAAAACGAATAAAATGGAATGTTTATTAAATATGGATTTGAAAACAAAATTTAGGAAATATGAAAGTGAGGCTGAAATCAAATAATGGGCAAAAAATTGAGGGGAAAAAATATATAAATAAATATCCAGAACATAAACATACACACACTCAAACACGTGCTTATACATAACTGTTTCTGCATTAGGCACAAGGCCAGCAATTACCCAGTACGTTACTGGTACTTTATTTTATCGACCCCGTAAGGATGAAAGGCAAAGTCAACCTCGGCAGGATTTGAACTCAGAATGGCAAGGGCCGTAACTCTATGCGTCAAAGCATAGCGTCCGGCCCTCTACCGATACTGCCAATCCACATATAATATATACAGGTTGGTCCGAAAGTCATGTCACCCCCTACCAAAAAGTAATGAGAAACAGTTTATGTTCCCATCGCAGTATCATCCAAGCATCAAAGCATAGCGTTCGACCCTCTACCGATACTGCCAATCCACAGCCCTATACATGTGCTTATACATACTAGTACGTAAACCTATACATTCTCACATAAGTACATGTGTGTCTACATGGAAATACGAACACACATATAAACGTGTGATCTTTTGCTCACATATGCACACATACACACACACACATATATATATGTATATATGATGTGCAATGTCAGTGTGCGTGAACGACCAAGCATAGATGAGTTGAGAGAGAAACTGTGTATAAGAGGGATAAGTTGTGGTGTGTAGGAGAGAAGACTGAGATGGTATGGACATGGGATGAGTTGAGAGAGAAACTGTGTATAAGAGGGATAAGTTGTGGTGTGTAGGAGAGAAGACTGCGCTGGTATGGACATGTGATAAGTTGTAGTGTGTGGGAGAGAAGACTGCGATGGTATGGACATGTGATGTGTTGAGAGAGAAACTGTGTATAAGAGGGATAAGTTGTAGTGTGTGGGAGAGAAGACTGAGATGGTATGGACATGTGATGTGTTGAGAGAGAAACTGTGTATAAGAGGGATAAGTTGTGGTGTGTAGGAGAGAAGACTGAGATGGTATGGACATGGGATGAGTTGAGAGAGAAACTGTGTATAAGAGGGATAAGTTGTAGTGTGTAGGAGAGAAGACTGCGCTGGTATGGACATGTGATAAGTTGTAGTGTGTGGGAGAGAAGACTGCGATGGTATGGACATGTGATGTGTTGAGAGAGAAACTGTGTATAAGAGGGATAAGTTGTAGTGTGTGGGAGAGAAGACTGAGATGGTATGGACATGTGATGTGTTGAGAGAGAAACTGTGTATAAGAGGGATAAGTTGTGGTGTGTAGGAGAGAAGACTGAGATGGTATGGACATGGGATGAGTTGAGAGAGAAACTGTGTATAAGAGGGATAAGTTGTAGTGTGTAGGAGAGAAGACTGAGATGGTATGGACATGTGATGAGTTGAGAGAGAAACTGTGTATAAGAGGGATAAGTTGTGGTGTGTGGGAGAGAAGACTGAGATGGTATGGACATGTGATGTGTTGAGAGAGAAACTGTGTATAAGAGGGATAAGTTGTGGTGTGTGGGAGAGAAGACTGAGATGGTATGGACATGTGATGTGTTGAGAGAGAAACTGTGTATAAGAGGGATAAGTTGTGGTGTGTGGGAGAGAAGACTGAGATGGTATGGACATGTGATGTGTTGAGAGAGAAACTGTGTATTAGAGGGATAAGTTGTAGTGTGTGGGAGAGAAGACTGAGATGGTATGGACATGTGATGTGTTGAGAGAGAAACTGTGTATAAGAGGGATAAGTTGTAGTGTGTAGGAGAGAAGACTGAGATGGTATGGACATGTGATGAGTTGAGAGAGAAACTGTGTATAAGAGAGATAAGCTGTAGTGTGTAGGAGAGAAGACTGAGATAGTATGGACATGTGATGTGTTGAGAGAGAAACTGTGTACAAGAGGGATAAGCTGTAGTGTGTAGGAGAGAAGACTGAGATGGTATGGACATGTGATGTGTTGAGAGAGAAACAGTGTACAAGAGGGATAAGCTGTAGTGTGTGGGAGAGAAGACTGCGCTGGTATTGACATGTGATGTGTTGAGAGAGAAACAGTGTACAAGAGGGATAAGTTGTGGTGTGTAGGAGAGAAGACTGAGATGGTATGGACATGTGATGTGTTGAGAGAGAAACAGTGTACAAGAGGGATAAGCTGTAGTGTGTAGGAGAGAAGACTGAGATGGTATGGACATGTGATGGGCATGGAGGATGACCGCTGGGTAAAGAAGTGCCAAGAAATCCCAGTAGAAGGAAGACGTAGTAGAGGAAGACCACGAAAAACATGGGTGGAGGTGGTGAGAGTGAAACAGTGTATAAGAGGGATAAACTAGTGTGCAGGAGAGAAGACTGAGATGGTATGGACATGTGATGCGCATGGAGGATGACCGCTGGGTAAAGAAGTGCCAAGAAATCCCAGTAGAAGGAAGACGTAGTAGAGGAAGACCACGAAAAACATGGGTGGAGGTGGTGAGAGTGAAACAGTGTATAAGAGGGATAAACTAGTGTGCAGGAGAGAAGACTGAGATGGTATGGACATGTGATGCGCATGGAGGATGACCGCTGGGTAAAGAAGTGCCAAGAAATCCCAGTAGAAGGAAGACGAAGGAGAGGAAGACCACGAAAAACATGGGTGGAGGTGGTGAGAGCAGACCTCAGATCGCTGAAACTCACCGAGAAGATGACGAAGGACCGTGACAAGTGGAGAGATGCTGTGCTAAATAGGACCCGTCCCACCTTTGCAAGCAGGGAAAAGCGGACATAAAATGATGATGATGATATATATTAATATAATCGTATACAGAGTGGACTGGGTGTATTTTATTGTGACACCAACACTACCACATTACAGAGTGTACTGGGTGTGTTTTATCATGACACCACCACTACCACTTTACAGAGTGTACTGGGTGTATTATATCATGACACCAACACTACCACATTACAGAATGTACTGGGTGGGTTTTATCATGACACCACCACTACCACTTTACAGAGTGTACTGGGTGTCTTTTATCATGACACCAACACTACCACTTTACAGAGTGTACTGGGTGTATTTTATCATGACACCAACACTACTACTTTACAGAGTGTACTGGGTGTATTTTATCATGACACCAACACTACCATTTTACAGAGTGTACTGGGTGTATTTGATCACTTTACAGAGTGTACTGGGTGTATTTTATCATGACACCAACACTACCACTTTACAGAGTGTACTGGGTGTATTTGATCACTTTACAGAGTGTACTGGGTGTATTTTATCATGACACCAACATTACCACATTACAGAGTGTACTGGGTGTATTTGATCACTTTACAGAGTGTACTGGGTGTATTTTATCATGACACCAACACTACCACTTTACAGAGTGTACTGGGTGTATTTGATCACTTTACAGAGTGTACTGGGTGTATTTGATCACTTTACAGAGTGTACTGGGTGTATTTTATCATGACACCAACACGACCACTTTACAGAGTGTACTGGGTGTATTTTATCATGACACCAACACTACCACATTACAGAGTGTACTGGGAGTATTTGATCACTTTACAGAGTGTACTGGGTGTATTTGATCACTTTACAGAATGTACTGGGTGTATTTGATCACTTTACAGAGTGTACTTGGTGTATTTGATCACTTTACAGAGTGTACTTGGTGTATTTGATCACTTTACAGAGTGTACTGGGTGTATTTGATCACTTTACAGAGTGTACTTGGTGTATTTTATCACTTTACAGAGTGTACTTGGTGTATTTTATCACTTTACAGAGTGTACTGGGTGTATTTGATCACTTTACAGAGTGTACTTGGTGTATTTTATCACTTTACAGAGTGTACTTGGTGTATTTTATCACTTTACAGGGTGTACTTGGTGTATTTTATCACTTTACAGAGTGTACTGGGTGTATTTGATCACTTTACAGAGTGTACTTGGTGTATTTTATCACTTTACAGAGTGTACTGGGTGTATTTGATCACTTTACAGAGTGTACTTGGTGTATTTTATCCTGCTGTTGTCTCACATTCTGTTAATTTCTCTCTCTCTGTCTTCTTTTTCCAGCTTTCTCAGCCACAAAGAGTTCCGTTTCCTGATGCAGATAATACCCCTGTCGATGCACTTCTGCGGCGTATATTTCCACTCCCTGTGCACAGGTGACTCGCAGCAGCAACAAACAATAACAACAACAACAACAACGACATCTTCATTTCTCTCAAAGTCCGACCCCGACAAAAAACCCGCAACGAAAGACTCGGCAGGGGACAGCGACCCGAAAAAGGGCCGAAAGTGGCGCCTCTCAAGGGCTTACTTCCTGCTGTTGTTTCTAGTGGTCGTCAACGTCCCCGTCGCGCTCTACTTCAGCTTGATCCATCAACGGGGTACGGTGCTTGTCACAAAGTTCCTTCACGACGACCTCGTCGCCGAGCAGTCGGGGGCGTTGCCGTCGACAACGACCTCTAGGGTGCTCTTTCTGATGCCGTGTCACTCGACACCTTTTTACAGGTAAATATCGAATACTTGTTGTTGTTGTTGCTGCTGCTGCTGCTGCTGCTGTTGTTGTTGTTGTTCTTCTTCTTCTTCTTCTTCTTCTTCTTCTTCTTCTTCTTTGCCTTCTTCTTCTTTGCCTTCTTCTTCTTCTTTGCCTTCTTCTTCTTTGCCTTCTTCTTATTCTTTGCCTTCTTCTTCTTCTTTGCCTTCTTCTTCTTTGCCTTCTTCTTCTTCTTCTTTTTTTTCTTTGCCTTCTTCTTTGCCTTCTTCTTTGCCTTCTTCTTTGCCTTCTTCTTCTTCTTCTTCTTCTTCTTCTTCTTCTTCTTCTTCTTTGCCTTCTTCTTCTTCTTTGCCTCCTTCTTCTTTTTCTTCTTTTTCTTTTTCTTTTTTTCTTTTTGTTTTTCTTCTTTTTCTTTTTCTTCTTTTTCTTCCTTTTCTTTTTCTTTTTCTTTTCTTTTTCTTCTTCTCCCACTTATATATATATATATATATGTCTATGTGTGTATCATCATCATCATCATCTTCATTTAACGTCCATTTTCCACGCCAGCAAGGGTTAGACGGGAGTTGTCCCACTTGAGGCAAGGTTGGTCGGGTGACCGTGTCTCGCTCGTATAGGACTATCTGGCAGGTTTTCTACGGCTGGATGCCCTTCCTAACACCAACCACGTTTACAGTGTGGAACTGGGAACCTTTTACCGTGACACCTACACGGCCACATTACAGCGTGGACTGTGTGTTTTTTCTCGTGACACCTACACGATCTCGATCTCATTATCTCATTTATTTGGACTGGATGTTGTGGTACCAACTTTACAGAGAGAGGGTGGTGTTGGTGGGAGTGGGAGGATAGGGTAGGGGTAGTGGATTGGGGTGTATATTCGGTTAAGAGGTGCTCACTGACTGTAGGTTTCGCTTTGTACTTAGGCAAGGTGGGTCTTCTGTATTACTGCGTAGCGCCAAAGATCTCGGTCCAGAGGCATTGTCTTAGAGAGGTGCAAGTGTGTGAGGTCGGAATTTATATATATATATAAATTTGGAGTATATGTTGGTTGTTTACCGACACCTCAGTATGCAGATTGGAGCACGCGACGAAGTACGCAGGTTGGTTTGGTTACTCCGGAGTAATGTAAAATAATTAAGTCAAATATTTAAAATTTGGCTTCGTTTATTACAAATTAAAGATGTACTGCTATATATATTTCGGTGACAGCCATCACTGGCTGTGACCTCTTCAGGCAGTCCGAATTGGTGTGGAAAAGACAGGTACACATGTTGTTGAAGTGTGTTTTACTCCATCAATACATCGATATCTCCAGCCTCTGGTTGTGTTGTTATTTCTCTGAGGAACTGAAATCATATCATATATCATTCCATCATATCATATATGATTCCAGTTCCTCAGAGAAATAACAACACAACCAGAGGCTGGACATATCGGAGTATTGATGGAGTAAAACACACTTCAACAACATGTGTACCTGTCTTTTCCACACCAATTCAGACTGCCTGAAGAGGTCACAGCCAATGATGGCTGTCACCGAAATATATATAGCAGTATATCTATAATTTATAATAAACGAAGCCAAATTTTACATATTTAAATTAATTATTTTATATATATATATATATATATATATATATAGATACTCTTTTACCATCATCCGGCTGAGGCCATGCTGGGGCACTGTCGTTATTGCCACAGGTTTTATCTTCAGTCTGTGATGGCTGGCCATTGGTGTAAGAGGGAGTTTGTTGCTGCTGCTCTTGTAGGTTGAGGAAGAGAGCAAAAGGAAGAAAGGAGCACTTGCACAACATGCTCCTGAAGTTGGGGGTTGTTCTATCGACGGGGTATTAAACAACCCATTTGTGGCGCCTCCCCCCTGTTGAGGATTTCGATTGTTGTAATTGTTTGTTTTTATATTTTTTACACGACTGTATGTAAAATCCCCGGCATGTCTTTGTATTGTCCCCTTTTCTTGTGCGCCCTTGTGGCAAATAAAGGAATATATCTGTCTACCTATCTGTGGAGAGAATGGCCCGAGTGATTGGGCCTTCTCTGTATATAATCCTGTAGGTTGAGGAAGAGAGCAAAAGGAAGAAAGGAGCACTTGCACAACACGCTCCTGAAGTTGGGGGTTGTTCTATCTACGGGGTATTAAACAACCCATTTGTGGCGCCTCTCCCATATTGGGGATTTTGATTGTTGTAATTGTTTGTTTTTATATTTTTTACACGACTGTATGTAAAATCCCCGGCATGTCTTTGTATTGTCCCCTTTTCTTGTGCGCCCTTGTGGCTAATAAAGAAATATATCTATCTATCTATCTACGCATTCATACACTGCCCGGGCGTCACTGACCTGTGGGGCTATGTAGAACGACTATTGTCGAGGGTGGGACCAGTCCAGTTGACCACCGAGTCCATTGTCATGATCAAACCGCCACCCTCCTTCAAAAACGAAGGAGAGGCGGTTTTCCTTTGTGTGATAGCTATGGCGAAAGAGGTTGTATGGTGGACAAGGTTGAAAGGGCTGAGGTCAGACACCTTTCTCTCCGGCCAACAACTGATTCTTTTTTTCAAATACCACTTTGGAAGAAGAATCAGGATGGAGAGAGAGGTGCTGTACCCCAGCAAGTTTTATGAAAGGTGGGTGAAAGTGGCGAGAATGGCCCGAGTGAATGGGCCTTCTCTCTATATCAGCCTGTAGGTTGAGGAAAAGGAGGAGGAGAGGAAGGGAGTACAAACTCTTCGTACTCCTGGAGATGAGGGTTGCACATTTTTTTTGGGGGGTATGTGTTACCCATATAAACTGTCTCCCTCTATTGGGGAAAATCGACTAACTTTTTAAATTCCATCTGTGATAACATTTTACACGTTTTTATTGTATGTAAACTTCCCCCTTTGTATTTGTCCCCTTCTTTTGTGCCCCTGTGGCTAATAAAGAAATATATCTATATATAAATATCTATCTATCTATAAATATATATCTATCTATCTCAGCACTTGTGAGGGCAAGCTCACCTTTATCATTCCGGATACACTTCTCTCCAATGACATCACAACTATCTCTGACACACTGCCTCGCAATCTTGAATACCTCCTGTTTCTGGTCCTCACGTTGTAAAACATGCTTGAATTTTCTATCCTCTGCTTCCCTCCTAGCTAAGTATACTTGTCGCCTAGCTTCCCTCTTGGTCTCTATGTAATGTACCCTGCTCCCCCCGTTCTTCCATTCTTTCCATGCCTGTCTCTTGGCCTTGACTGCTTCATCTACCTTATTGTTCCACCACCAAGTCACAAGTATCTATATCTACCTATTTCCAGCTATGTCCACAGACAGGTGCCAATGAGGTTTCTCACCTGTGAACCGAACCTGTCCCAAGCCGACCCCTACACAGACGAAGCCGACCGTTTCTACGAAGGCCCGTTGAAGTGGCTGACCAGCGAGTACAACACCACGACCACGGCCGGTGACACAGTTGCTCTACCGACTCACATCGTCTATTTCTCTGACCTCCACAGGACTCTGTTCCCTTACCTTGACCGGTCAGGCTTTCGAAAGTGCGGCCAGTTCTTCCACACCCATTTCCCCGAGGGGTGGGGCAGTACCCATGTATTGGTCAGTTGCAGAAGACCGCTAAGACGATCTCAGCAGTAACAGCAGCAGCAGCAGCAGCAATTGCTGCTGCTGCTGTCCTAATGCCTTAAAGTGTGATGGTGGTGGGTAGTGGTATAGTGGTGGTGGGGGTACGGTGGGGGCAGGCATGGTTGTTGAGTGGGGGTGGGGGGAGTGTGTGTGGGGGTGGGTGGAGGGGGCAGTTATTGGGTGAGTGTTTGAGTGTGAAGTTGGGTGGGGGTGGTGGGGGCAGGCATGGTTGTTGAGTGGGAGTGGGGGGAGTGTGTGGGGGTGGGTGAAGGGGGCAGTTATTGGGTGAGTGTTTGAGTGTGAAGGTGGGTGGGGGTGGTGGGGGCAGGCATGGTTGTTGAGTGGGAGTGGGGGGAGTGTGTGGGGGTGGGTGAAGGGGGCAGTTATTGGGTGAGTGTTTGAGTGTGAAGGTGGGGTGAGGGTGGTGGGGGCAGGCATGGTTGTTGAGTGGGAGTGGGGGGGAGTGTGTGTGGGGGTGGGTGGAGGGGGCAGTTATTGGGTGAGTGTTTGAGTGTGAAGTTGGGTGGGGGTGGTGGGGGCAGGCATGGTTGTTGAGTGGGAGTGGGGGGAGTATGTGTGGGGGTGGGTGGAGGGGGCAGTTATTGGGTGAGTGTTTGAGTGTGAAGTTGGGTGGGGGTGGTGGGGGCAGGCATGGTTGTTGAGTGGGAGTGGGGGGGGAGTATGTGTGGGGGTGGGTGGAGGGGGCAGTTATTGGGTGAGTGTTTGAGTGTGAAGGTGGGGTGAGGTGGTGGAGGGGTGTATTAAGGGTATATGTGTGTATGGGGGGAGGGGGCTCGACAGGGGATGGGGACGTGTGTGGCGGGGTGGTGGTTTGGGGATGGGGGGGAGGGGGCTAACGCTTTTTTGTTGCTATTTTAAATTATATATTAAAAGTATATATATATGTGTATGTATATATATATATGTATGTATGTATGTATGTATATATATGTATTTTGTTTATTGAGCTGTTGTTGTTGTTGTTGTTGTTGTTTAACCCTGGGTCAGTCTTGATGCTGTTGACCAGTGGACCAGAGATGATCTCTCTCTCTGTTTCACCTATGAAAGCTCAGAAGATAGATAAGTGGTGGTGGTGGTGGTGATGGTGTGATGATGATGGTGGTGGTGGTGTGATGATGGTGGTGGTGGTGGTGATGGTGGTGTCGTGATGATGATGGTGGTTGTGGTGGTGTCGGTGATGATGGTGGTGATGGTGGTGGTGATGGTGTGATGGTGGTGGTGTCGGTGGTGGTGATGGTGTGATGATGGTGGTGGTGGTGTGATGATGGTGGTGTCGGTGATCGTGTGATGATGGTGGTGGTGGTGTCGGTGGTGGTGATGGTGTGATGATGGTGGTGGTGGTGGTGTGATGATGGTGGTGTCGGTGATGATGGTGGTGGTGGTGGTGGTGTCGGTGGTGGTGATGGTGTGATGATGGTGGTGGTGGTGGTGGTGGTGTCGGTGATGGTGGTGGTGGTGGTGGTGTCGGTGGTGGTGATGGTGTGATGATGGTGGTGGTGGTGTGATGGTGGTGGTGTCGGTGATGATGATTGTGGTGGTGGTGGTGGTGGTGTCGGTGATGATGATGGTGGTGGTGGTGGTGGTGATGGTGGTGGTGTCGGTGATGATGGTGGTGGTGGTGGCAGTGGTGATGATGATGGTGGTGGTGGTAGTGATGGTTGATGATGGTGGTGGTGTCGGTGATGATGGTGGTGGTGGTGGCAGTGGTGATGATGATGGTGGTGGTGGTAGTGATGGTTGATGATGGTGATGATGGTGGTTGTGATGGTGATTATGGTTGTGATGGTGGTGGTGGTGATGTTGGTGGTGGTGGTGGTGGTGGTGTTGGTGATGGTTGATGGTGGTGGTGGTGTTGGTGATGGTAGTGATGGTTGATGATGATGATGGTGATGGTGGTGGTGGTTGTGGTTATGGTGGTAGTGGTGGCGTTGGTGACGATGATGGTGTGGGTGCTTTTTGCTGTTTCACCATCACAACCACCTCTCCATTATCCTCTATGGAGGAGCAGAAATGTGGCCCCTCACCAAGACCGTGGCAAAGTGGATTAACGGCTTCGATAGCTGAGCCCCCTGGGGACCCTGAAGAACATGAGATGGTACCCCCATCTTTCCAACCAAGGGCTGCATGCCTGGACACCTCCTGCCAGATAATCCTACCAGGGCCTTACTCTCATTCAACACATCAGTTACGGGCTGGAAGAAGCCTTGTGGAAGGCCCTACACCAGATGGTTGGAAGAAGGTCCCTTGGCAAACCCTGTGGAATGCCCTGCAACAGATGGTTGGAAGAAGGTCCTTTGGCAAACCCTGTGGAATGCCCTGCACCAGATGGTTGGAAGGAGGCCCCTTGGCAAACCCTGTGGAAGGCCCTACACCAGATGGTTGGAAGAAGGTCCCTTGGCAAACCCTGTGGAATGCCCTGCAACAGATGGTTGGAAGGAGGCCCCTTGGCAAACCCTGTGGAAGGCCCTACACCAGATGGTTGGAAGAAGGTCCCTTGGCAAACCCTGTGGAATGCCCTGCAACAGATGGTTGGAAGGAGGCCCCTTGGCAAACCCTGTGGAAGGCCCTACACCAGATGGTTGGAAGAAGGTCCCTTGGCAAACCCTGTGGAATGCCCTGCAACAGATGGTTGGAAGAAGGTCCTTTGGCAAACCCTGTGGAATGCCCTGCACCAGATGGTTGGAAGGAGGCCCCTTGGCAAACCCTGTGGAATGCCCTGCACCAGATGGTTGGAAGAAGGTCCTTTGGCAAACCCTGTGGAATGCCCTGCAACAGATGGTTGGAAGAAGGTCCTTTGGCAAACCCTGTGGAATGCCCTGCAACAGATGGTTGGAAGAAGGTCCTTTGGCAAACCCTGTGGAATGCCCTGCACCAGATGGTTGGAAGGAGGCCCCTTGGCAAACCCTGTGGAATGCCCTGCACCAGATGGTTGGAAGGAGGCCCCTTGGCAAACCCTGTGGAATGCCTTGCAACAGATGGTTGGAAGGAGGCCCCTTGGCAAACCCTGCACCAGATGGCTGGAAAAAGCCCAATGCGTGGCCCTGCCCCAGATGGCAGGAAGAGGTCCTTGGTTGGCCCTGCATTAAATGGCTGGAAAAAGCCCAATGCCTGGCCCTGCCCCAGATGGCAGGAAGAGGTCCTTGGTTGGCCCTGCATTAAATGGCTGGAAAAAGCCCAATGCCTGGCCCTGCCCCAGATGGCAGGAAGAGGTCCTTGGTTGGCCCTGCATTAAATGGCTGGAAAAAGCCCAATGCCTGGCCCTGCCCCAGATGGCAGGAAGAGGTCCTTGGTTGGCCCTACACCAGATGGCTGGAAGAGGTCATTGGTTGGCCCTGCCCCAGATGGCTGCAAGAGGTCCCGTGGCCAAGCACCAGAGGGCTAGAAGAAGGCCCATGGCTGCCTATGATCAAGGAAGTTTTCCAGAAGCTTGACATCACCTTGGAGGATGCAGAAGGGACTGACACGGGACTGACCGCCGGCGGAGGGCACAGGTGGACCTGGTCAGCTCTCTATGCACGATGACACTCCTGGGATCGCTGACCTAAGATGACACCAGTTCCACTATGCAGCAACAAAATGGAGGTAAAGACACTTCTATGTCTAGATGTGGGTAAGTTGAAATATTTCTAAGTGCTACATAACCCTATTTATGACAAAATGGACCCTCTGGTCAGAACAAGGTTTTACAACCCTGTCAATATGTAAAGTAGGGGTTCTCTCTGCTAACAATGGAGTATGGAAAATATATATTTATTGTACCTAATTCACTAATTCAGTATTTGTCATGGTAAATTATGAATTATATATCATCATCATCATCATCATCATCATCATCATCATCATTGTTTTATGTCCACTTTTCCCTGCTTGCAAGGGTGGGACGGGTCCTATTCAGCACAGCATCTCTCCACTTGTCACGGTCCTTCGTCATCTCCACCGTGTGAGCTTCAGCGTTCTGAGGTCTGCTCTCACCACCTCTGCCCATGTTTTTCATGGTCTTCCTTTAACTGGCATATATATATATATATATATATATATATATATATATATATATATATATATATATCCTTTAACTGGCATATATATATATATATATATATATATATATATATATACGTTATTCCGGGTTGAATCGGAGGTAACCACAGTAAGTAAGGTACTCAATACATTGCAGAGTATAAAAGTTTAATATAGATGAGATTCTACAGGACTAGAACTGTTTCATTCTTTAGAAATCATCAGGAATCATGATGATTTCTAAAGAATGAAACAGTTCTAGTCCTGTAGAATCTCATCTATATATATATTTGGGGAGGGTCATATTTGTGTAATAATATTGCCAGAATTAATAACAGAACACACTCACTGTTTGGTTGGTTTTCGCTTCTGTGTCTTTTATATCGGTTAATTTAATTTATTCGGTCCCCACTGTTACCATTGACTGACCAACGGTCATAAATACAGATACAATATATACACAAACACATATATATAGTCTATCAAAGTTCTTTCGTTGCACATCTGCAACATCGTCAGTGGTGCTATTATGTTTCCTCCTGTTGCATTGTATGCCTACGCCATCTTTATTTAGTCTGTTTATTTATTTATTTCATATCAAAAACCTCGCAAAACTATATATATATATATATATAATATAAGATCAAAAGATGGTTAAAGGAGTTCCATGTATTTTATTATGCGCATTTCAAAAACAAACATCATCAGTTTTTGAAATGCGCATAATAAAATACATGGAACTCCTTTAACCATCTTTTGATCTTATATTATGTATACTCCAGTCCTACAAACTGTAGAGTGCTTCTTATCCGATATCTGCATTGCTTTATTGTACTACAATAAAACTCACCTCCTACATATATATATATATATGTATGTAAAAAGTAAACAGAAATAACAAATGGTACAGTATATGGAAGGGATATATTAGGTTAACACTTAATATAGGAAGAAGGGGGGGTCTTAACGTTTCGGACGCTAGTCCTTCATCAGAAGAAAGAATGAGAAATAAGATAGATTGAAGGGACGGTGGGGTGGAATTGGAAAAAAATGTCTTTAGATAAAAATAACAGGTCTATTCATGTTGACATCTCTATATTAAGAATAGTAATAAATGGAAAATATCACTATAGCATCATATTTATTTTATTATATATATTTCAAGGATGCTTTCAAAAGATAAAATACAATATTTGATGTATAAGATAGTGACAATGGATGTCATATATATATATATATACATATGACCAAGAAACTCACTCAGATGGTGGATGGGTGCTACACGAGAATGCTGAGGATGGCTCTGAACATTAATCAGTATACACTGAGGATGAAGAACTCAGAGCTGTATGGGAGCCTCCCAAAAATCAGCTCAAAAGTGACACAGAGGAGACTGAGGTTAGCTGGACATGCTCACCGACATCCAGAGTTGACACTGCACTGTGCTCCTGTGGGAGCCCCTACATGGACACACTAGGTTAGCTGGACATGCTCACCGACATCCAGAGTTGACACTGCACTCAGTGCTCCTGTGGGAGCCCCTACATGGACACACTAGGTTAGCTGGACATGCTCACTGACATCCAGAGTTGACACTGCACTCAGTACTCCTGTGGGAGCCCCTACATGGACACACTAGGTTAGCTGGACATGCTCACTGACATCCAGAGTTGACACTGCACTCAGTACTCCTGTGGGAGCCCCTACATGGACACACTAGGTTAGCTGGACATGCTCACTGACATCCAGAGTTGACACTGCACTCAGTACTCCTGTGGGAGCCCCTACATGGACACACTAGGTTAGCTGGACATGCTCACCGACATCCAGAGTTGACACTGCACTCAGTGCTCCTGTGGGAGCCCTTGCATGGACACACTAGGTTAGCTGGACATGCTCACCGACATCCAGAGTTGACATTGCACTCAGTGCTCCTGTGGGAGCCCTTGCATGGACACACTAGGTTAGCTGGACATGCTCACCGACATCCAGAGTTGACACTGCACTCAGTGCTCCTGTGGGAGCCCCTACATGGACACACTGAGTTAGCTGGACATGCTCACTGACATCCAGAGTTGACACTGCACTCAGTGCTCCTGTGGGAGCCCCTACATGGACACACTAGGTTAGCTGGACATGCTCACCGACATCCAGAGTTGACACTGCACTCAGTGCTCCTGTGGGAGCCCCTGCATGGACACACTGGGCTAGCTGGACATGTTCACTGACATCCAGAGTTGACACTGCACTCAGTGCTCCTGTGGGAGCCCCTACATGGACACACTGGGTTAGCTGGACATGCTCACCGACATCCAGAGTTGACACTGCACTCAGTGCTCCTGTGGGAGCCCCTACATGGACACACTAGGTTAGCTGGACATGTTCACCGACATCCAGAGTTGACATTGCACTCAGTGCTCCTGTGGGAGCCCCTACATGGACACTCTGGGTTAGCTGAAATAAAATGATACATGACATATTCTGACATGTTAATGGTTAAGATTTAATCAAGGTATTAAATCTTAACCATCTACCATGTTAGGGTATGTCATGTATCATTTTATTTTATCTGATGAGGACGTACTATTGAACCTGATTCAAGTACCTCTGAAATATGCATAATAAAATTTAATTGATCACAAGAACATCTATTTTATTAATATTTGATTTTAATATATATATATATATATATATATAACAAAGGAATTGTGGTAAGGAACCAAATGGACCATAACACACCAGAGTACTCAATACTTAGGGTAGTAGAGTGGGAAATAGGAAAAAGTATGACCCCGACGGCAGAGCTCAAGCCGTTTCGACGGCTATTTCTGGCTATTTCAGTCCAGAAATAGCCGTCGAAACGGCTTGAGCTCTGTCGTCAGGGTCATACTTCTTCATATATATATATATATATATATATATATATATATATATATATATGAATAAAGTTAGTCCTCCATAAAGGTAAAGGAAAGAAGAGTGCTCTATATATTGTACAGAGCTATTTAGTTATATATATATATATATATATATATATATCTTTATCCCTAATTTTACGGTGTGCGCATGTATGTATTTATGAGAATGCTGTTGAAGTATGTATACACTTTTTGAGGACACCTTGTATATATATACACACATACATATATATATATATATATATATATAAACACATACATACACACATGTATATATATATATATACATACACATATTATATACATAGTGTGTGTATCTATCTATCTTTATATATATATAGTGTACAGAAATATATATATATACAAAGAGAGATATATATAGTTATATATATATATATACAGAGAGATATATATATATAGTGTATATATATATATATATACATACATAGACACATACACATATATATAGTGATGTATATACACACAGATAGATATATATACACACACAGTGATATATACGTGTATATATATATACAGACAGAGATATATATAGTATATACCCAGTCCTCAGATAGTTATTGCAAGGTTGTTCAGTTCTAAATTTCCTCAAAGAAAAGAGAAAAAGCAGTTGAAATTGTTGGAAAATGGAGGAAAAAGTTGCTGACATAGACAAAGAAGGGGAGGGTATGATAGACAGATACAAAGTTTAGAGAGAGGCGAACTGCAGACGGTTGAGGGGAAAGGCTAAGGAATGAATACAAGGAAAATGGTGGTAGTGAGAGGTATATGTAACATAGTGAGAGAGAGGGGAGAAGAAAGGGTAAGAAATGAATGCAAGGAAGAAGGGTGGAAGTGAGAGGTATGTGTAACATAGTGAAAGAGAGGACGTCACTGATAGACAAAGAGTTATGAGAGAGGGGAAACTGCAGACGATAGAAGGGAAAGGGTAAGAAATAAGAGAGGGGGTATGAAGGAGACAGACACAAAGTTATGAGAGAGGGGTATAAAGTAGAAAGAATGAGAGGAGGAGGTCATAAATAGACAATAACTTATGAGAGAGGGGGAAAGTTGAGAATACATAGGAGGAAGAGAGAAAGCGGGAGGGAAAACAAACTATAGAGAGAGAAAGAGAAGCAGTGGATAGAGAGACAGATTAAAAGAGAGGGAAAGGTTAAAGAATACATAGGAGCAAAGGTGACAGTGAGAGAAAGTATAAACGATAGCAAGAGAGAGACAGAGAGGGAGAGCGACTAAGACAAAAGAAGGAAGTGGTTGATAGATTAATATATAAGACAGAGGGGGGATGTAGACAGTAGAGGAAAAAGTGTAAAGAATACATAGGAGAAAAGTTGGCAGTGAGAGGCAGCACCAACGATATAGAGAGACTAAGACAAAGAATGGAAGTGGTTAATAGACTAATAGATAAGAGAGAGGGGGAACTGCAAACGATAGAGAGAAAGGGTAAGTTTTACAGAGGCAGGTGATATATATATACACACACATGTATATATATATATAATATATATATATATATGTATATTTACACACATGTATATATATATAATATATAAGATCAAAAGATGGTTAAAAGAGTTCCATGTATTTTATTATGCGCATTTCAAAAACAAATATCATCATGCAATAACATTTGTGTTTTCATCAGATAAAATAGGAAGACATGATATGAAGGTTAAAAAACACTTGTTAATAGTGCAGTTTTAAATCAACATATCATATTTGATCTTATATATTATGTATACTCCAGTCCTACAAACTGTAGAGTGCTTCTTATCCGATATCTGCATTGCTTTATTGTACTACAATAAAACTCACCTCCTACATATATATATATATATATATAAATATATATATATATATATGTATTATGTATAAATACATATGTATATATATATGACTTTTACAGGACTAAATCTGTTTCATTTGTATAAAATCCTCAGGAATGTCACAAATTTGTAGAAGTCATATATATGAGAGAGAGAGAGGGGGTGTAGAAAGAAAAAAAGTGTCTTGTAGACAGACAGTAAAAAGAAAAGGAGAATGTGATTGATGTAGACAGAGAGGAAGGGGGGGGTCGTGATTGAAATACAGACATACAAAAGAGAGGGGGAAAGAAGAAGGGGAGGATGTGATTGAAATACAGACAAAGAGAGAGGGGGAGGATGTGATTGAAATACAGACAAAGAGAGAGGGGCAGGATGTGATTGAAATACAGACAGATAAAGAGAGAGAGGGGAGAGAAGAAGGGGAGGGTGCTTGAAATACAGACAGATAAAGAGAGATGGGGAGGATGTGATTGAAATACAGACAGATAAAGAGAGAGGGGAGAGAAGAAGGGGAGGATGTGATTGAAATACAGACAGATAAAGAGAGAGGGGGAGAGAAGAAGGGGAGGAGGGTGTGATTGAAATACAGACAGATAAAGAGAGAGGGGTATTTAGAGATTGATAGAGAGAGTAAACCAGAGAAGAAAAACAGAAGTTTAAGGCAAAAGAGAGCTAGGGGTAGAGGAAGGGGAGGCACAGTCAAGAAAGAGTAAGAGAGAGAGTGAGAGGAGTTTTGAGAGGGGTGGGGGGGACATGGTGAAATGATAGAAGAGGGGAGCGAGAAAGAAAGATAGAGAGGTGTGAGTGTCTGGGAGGAGAAAGGAGTAGTAAAAGGCTAAAGCTTCTCGGGTTAGAGGAAGGGGAGGCAAAGTCAAGAAAGAGTAAGAGACAGTGAGAGAGAAGTTTTGAGGAAGGAATCGTAAGGAAGAGAGAGATAGAGAGAGGTGTAAGTGTCTGAGAGTAGAAGGAAGAGGAGAAGACAGAAAAAAGCGGGGGAGGGGGAGGCAGACGAAAGCGAAAGAGTAGTGGTATGAGAAATATACTGAATTGGTAGAGGGGTAGGAGGAAGAGGTTTATACAAAGAGAGAGAGAGAATGAAAGGACGAGGAAGAAGACCAAGCAGACAAGAGAGAGAGGGGAACATTGTATAGTTAGAGGAAGGGGGCGATGGAGACGAAAGAGAGAAGGATAGAGAAATAGTAAGAAAGAGAGAGAGAGAGAGTAAGAATTTAAGTGATAGATATACCACAATAATATATATATATATACATATATACAACAACTATCTATCTACGTATATCTATACACACACATCTCTCTCTCTCTCTCTATATATATATATATATATATACACACAACTATCTATCTATATATATATAAACACACATCTCTCTTTCTCTATATATACACAACTATCTATATCTATCTGTATATACACACACAAATCTCTCTCTATATATATACACACACAAATCTCTCTATATATATATACACACACAAATCTCTCCCTCTATATATATATACATATCACAATTATATATATCTGTATATATATATGCACACACACAAATCTCTCTCTATACATACATACATATATAAAATATAGATATACATACATATATATATATATATATATATAATATATAATTTCTCTTACAATTTTATTTATATTTATAATCATCTGTCTGTCTGATGCGGTAGGAAGAAAATAGGAAAAGAAAAGAAAGATGTAGACGGTAGTGTGGGGAGAGAGACAGGGGAGGTAAGCGAGGAAAGGCTAATAGGAAGAAGGGGAGGTAAGCGAGTGGGAGAGTGGTTAAAGGAAGAGAAAGAGAGGAAGGGGAGGGGATGGAAAGGAAGAAAAGAATGAGAATGAAGAGGAGGAAGAGAAGACGAGGTGGAAAATAAGAAAGGATAAGGGAGAAGGAAGCGGAATGATAGAAGGAAGAGGAAAGGGGAGAAATAGATAGAATAGTAGGTAAGATGGGGGAGAAGGAAGGGAAGGTGAAGAAAGGAGGAGGAAGGGGAAAGGAGGAGGTAGAAGAGAGGAAGAAGACGAAGAATAGGGAGAAGGAAGGG
>OZ024766.1:9696314-9726314 GCA_964016885.1 Eledone cirrhosa
TATATATATGGTTGTAGTATATATATATATGGTTGTAGTGTATATATATATATATATGGTTGTGTGTATATATATATATGGTTGTAGTGTATATATATATATGATTGTAGTGTATATATATATATGATTGTAGTGTATATATATATATGGTTGTGTGTGTATATATATATATATGGTTGTGTGTGTATATATATATGATTGTAGTGTGTATATATATATATGATTGTAGTGTATATATATATATGATTGTAGTGTATATATATATATGGTTGTGTGTATATATATATATGATTGTAGTGTGTATATATATGGTTGTGTGTATATATATATATGATTGTGCGTATATATATATATGATTGTGTGTATATATATATATGATTGTGTGTATATATATATATATGATTGTGTGTATATATATATATGATTGTGTGTATATATATATATGATTGTGTGTATATATATATATGGTTGTGTGTATATATATATATGGTTGTGTGTATATATATATATGGCTGTAGTGTATATAAATATATGGTTGTAGTGTATATATATATATATATGGTTGTGTGTATATATATATATGGTAGTGTATATATATATATGGTTGTGTGTATATATATATATATATATGGTTGTGTGTATATATATGGTTGTGTGTATATATATATGGTTGTGTGTATATATATATGGTTGTGTGTATATATATATATGGTTGTGTATATATATATATATGGTTGTAGTGTATATAAATATATGGTTGTAGTGTGTATATATATATATGTGGTTGTGTGTATATATATATATATATATGGTAGTGTGTATATATATATATATATGGTTGTAGTGCACCTGAGCACTTTACACAATAATTTCATTATTATCATTATTATTAAAACAAGCAGAGTAATATGATGGAGAGATTGTCTGTGTTTGGTGTGTGTATATATGGAGAGAGAGATTGTTTGGTGTATATATATATATATATATATATATATATATAGTGTGTGTGTGTACGCTTTGCATCTGCATGTTTGTATATATATATATATATATATATATATATATATATATATATATATATATATATATATATATATATATATATATATATATATATATATATATATATATATATATATATATATATATATATATATATATATATATAGAGAGAGAGAGATTGCGTTTTGGGGTATATATATGTATAGAGAGAGAGGTATGTTTGGTGTGTATATATATATATATATATACAAGGTGCCCCCTAAAAATATATACACACTTTGAGATGTTGACGTATGTATATATTTTTTGGGACACCCTGTATATATATAGATGTGGTTGAGGTTGTTTACAGAGTGTATGTGGTGTAGTGTATACAGTGTATGTAGTGTATATACAGTGTATTTGTTATATATGCAGTGTATGTAGTGTATATGCAGTGTATGTAGTGTATATGCACTGTATTTGGTATATATACAGTGTATGTGGTGTATATACAGTGTATGTAGTATATATACAGTGTATGTAGTATATATACAGTGTATGTAGTATATATACAGTGTATGTAGTATATATACAGTGTGTGTAGTGTATATACAGTGTGTGTAGTGTATATACAGTGTGTGTAGTGTATATACAGTGTACGTGGTATATATACAGTGTACGTAGTGTATATACAGTGTAAGTAGTATATACACAGTGTACGTAGTGTATATACAGTGTATGTAGTGTATATATACAGTATGTAGTGTATGTGGTGTATATACAGTGTGTAGTATATATACAGTGTATATGGTATGTGTATATGGTATATATGCAGTGTATATGGTATATATGCAGTGTATGTAGTGTATATCCAGTGTATATGGTGTATATACAGTGTACATGGTGTATATATAGTGCGATAAAGAAGACAAGTGGTCTGAGAAAGCTGTGGAGGCATTGATGAGCTGGAGAAGGCCATTACATCTCAGGAGTCTAATGCAAAGTGTATCACTATTGCCAGGTAGGACCACCAGTGTAGAGTGTGTGCTGTGTATATATATATCTAAAAGTCTAAAGTCTGTCTTAAGCCAGAAGGCTTATTTGGCCGGTGCTTATCCCGGTTTCATTGGTCTTTGGTCTTAAGTGACTGAGAGTACAAGACTCCCCCTGGACAGGACACCAGTCCATCACAGGGTTAAAGTCTGTCTTAGTTTCATTGGTGTTAAGTGACTGACAGTACAAGACTTCCCCCTGGACAGGACACCAGTCTATCACAGGGTTAAAGTCTGTCTTAGTTTCATTGGTGTTAAGTGACTGACAGTACAAGACTTCCCCCTGGACAGGACACCAGTCCATCACAGGGTTAAAGTCTGTCTTAGTTTCATTGGTGTTAAGTGACTGACAGTACAAGACTCCCCCCTGGGCAGGACACCAGTCCATCACAGGGTTAAAGTCTGTCTTAGTTTCATTGGTGTTAAGTGACTGACAGTACAAGACTCCTCCCTGGACAGGACACCAGTCCATCATAGGGTTAAAGTCTGTCTTAGTTTCATTGGTGTTAAATGACTGAGAGTACAAGACTTCCCCCTGGACAGGACACCAGTCCATCACAGAGTTAGTTAAAGTCTGTCTTAGTGTCATTGGTGTTAAGTGACTGAGAGTACAAGACTTCCCCTTGGACAGGACACCAGTCCATCACAGGGTTAAAGTCTGTCTTAGTTTCATTGGTGTTAAGTGACTGAGAGTACAAGACTTCCCCTTGGACAGGACACCAGTCCATCACAGGGTTAAAGTCTTAGTTTCACTGGTGTTAAGTGACTGAGAGTACAAGACTCCTCCCTGGACAGGACACCAGTCCATCACAGGGTTAAAGTCTTAGTTTCACTGGTGTTAAGTGACTGAGAAGACAAGACTTCCCCCTGGACAGGACACCAGTCCATCACAGGGTTAGTTAAAGTCTGTCTTAGTGTCATTGGTGTTAAGTGACTGAGAGTACAAGACTTCCCCCTGGACAGGACACTAGTCCATCACAGAGTTAAAGTCTTAGTTTCATTGGTATTAAGTGACTGACAGTACAAGACATCCCCCTGGACAGGACACCAGTCCATTACAGGGTTAAATGCTTAGTTTCATTGGTGTTAAGTGACTGAGTGTACAAGACTCCCCCCTGGACAGGACACCAGTCCATCACAGGGTTAAAGTCTTAGTTTCATTGGTGTTAAGCGACTGAGAATACAAGACTTCCTCCTGGACAGGACATCAGTCCATCACAGGGTTAAAGTCTGTCTTAGTTTCATTCGTATTAAGTGACTGACAGTACAAGACTTCCCCCTGGACAGGACACCAGTCCATCATAGGGTTAAAGTCTGTCTTAGTTTCATTGGTGTTAAATGACTGAGAGTACAAGACTTCCCCCTGGACAGGACACCAGTCCACCACAGGGTTAAAGTCTTAGTTTCACTGGTGTTAAGTGACTGAGAAGACAAGACTTCCCCCTGGACAGGACACCAGTCCACCACAAGGTTAAAGTCTTAGTTTCACTGGTGTTAAGTGACTGAGAAGACAAGACTTCCCCCTGGACAGGACACCAGTCCATCACAGGGTTAGTTAAAGTCTGTCTTAGTGTCATTGGTGTTAAGTGACTGAGAGTACAAGACTTCCCCCTGGACAGGACACCATTCCATCACAGGGTTAAACCTCCAGCTATTGCTGGTACTCATTTTCAGCTGAGTATACTGGAACAACGTGAAATGAAGTGTTTTGCTCAAGAACACAACACACAAACCCACAAAATTATGATTGTAAGTCCAACACCCTTACCACTAGGCCACATGCCTCCACCCATATATATACATATATAGTGTATATAAACTATGTACAGTGTGTGTGGTGGATATAGATGTATTTATACAGTGTTGTGTAAATATACGTGTATTTCGAGGTAGGAGTGAGGGTGTGTGTGTGTATATATATATATATATATACGTACAGTGTGTGGTGTATATTGTTATACGTGTATATAGTGTTTTGTGTATATATGTTGTTTACTCGAGAGAAGACTACGTTGGTACGGTCACGTGATGCGCATGAAAGACGACAGCTGTATAAAAAAGTGCAGGGCAATAAAGATAGACGGTAGCCACGGAGTAGGCAGACCCAGAAAAACCTGGGACGACTTGATAAATTCCGACCTCACACACTTAAACCTCTCCAAGACAATGTCACTGGACCGAGACCTTTGGCGGTACTCAGTAATACAGAAGACCCGCCTTACCTAAATACAAAGTAAAACCTACTACAGTCAGCAGGCACCTCTAACAAAAATACACCCCTGTCCCACTACCCCCACCTCATCTACACCACCCCTTTCAATGTAAAGTTATGTTGGTACCACAACATCCAGGCCGAAACAAATGAGGTTGTGTAGGTGTCACGACAAAAAAAACACACAGTCCACGCTGTAATGTGGCCGTGTAGGTAACACGGTAAAAACCTCCCAGCCCCACACTGTAGATGTGGTTGGTGTTAGGAAGGGCATCCAGCCGTAGAAAACCCGCCAGACAGTCCTATACGAGCAAGACAACCACTCTTGCCTCAAGTGGGAAAACTCCCGTCTAAACCCATGCTAGCGTGGAAGATGGACGTTAAATGATGATGATGATGATATGTATATATATATATATATATATACACACACACTATATATATATATATATATATATATACAGTGTGTGGTGTATATTGTTATACATGTATATAGTGTTTTATGTATATATGTATGTATACACACTACATGTATAGTGCTTGTGTGTGGTGTTATTGTTATATATATATATATATATATATATATATATATATAGTGTGTAGACTGTATATGTGGTGTATATATATATATATATATATATATATAGTGTGTAGACTATATGTGGTATATATATATATATATAGTGTGTAGACAGTATATGTGGTGTATATATATACTGTATATTTATGCACACACAGTATATATATGTGTATATATATATATATATATATATATACACATATATCATGAGGTTGTGAGTTCAATGCGTTATGTCCTTGAGCAAGACACTTTATTTCACGTTGCTCCTTCTATCTGGAGTTGCGACCGATAGATAGTATTAGCAATTGGAAAGACCAATGGAAACGTTGTTTCCTCGGTCCGATTTGATGAAAGTCAATCATTCATATATATATGTTTGTGTGTATAAAAAGTAAACAGAAATAACAAAACAAACGACACAGTACATGGAAGAAATATATTAGTTTAACACTTGAAATAACCGGAAAGAAGTCTTAACATTTCGGATGCAAGTCCTTCATCTACACAAACAGAGACATAGAGATATATAGATTAACATACACATATATGTACAGATATACTGTATATGTATATATATATATATATATATATATATATGTATGTAAAGGGTAAACAGAAATCACAACACAATTGGTACAGTATATGGAAGGTATATATTAGGTTAACACTTGATATAGCAGGAAGAGGGTCTTAACGTTTCGGACGCTAGTCCTTCATCAGAAGAAAGAATGGGAAATAAAATAGATTGAGGGGACGGGTGGGTTGGAATTGGAAAAAATGTCTTTAGATAAAATTAACAGGTCCATTCATGTTGACATCTCTTGCAAAACTGTTGGTGCTGGCCTTTTGTGTATGATTTGTTTTTTAGAAAAGTGGATGATGGAGCGCGTCTACCTGAAATGGAAAAAACTGTTTTGTAAAAAGAGCTATGCTTGAGCACGTGCGTAAACATGAGTTTGTGTGTGTGTTATTGATAATAATAATGAAATTATTGTGTAAAGTGCTCAGGTGCAATACAACTCGTCAATATAGTACATAGAATAATACACAAATGTCAGGGAAGTACATGTGTGTATGTGTTAGCTGTAGTGTTGGCGGATCTCGGGAAGCATGGAGGCCTTAAAGGATGCAGTGTCTCGACAGCTAACAACTGATGCAGGGAATTTGTTCCATGCTTCAGCAACTCTGAGCGTGAAAAAATGTTTCCGAAAGTCATGGGAACTGTGCTGTTTTCTTACTTTGTGGGCATGCCCACGTGTGTTAGACACATGGAAATCAAAAAGGTACTCAGGGTTGTTGTTGACAACATGGTTAACAATTTTGTGGGTGTTTACCAAGTCAGTTGCCAGGCGTCGGAGCTTCAATGAATCCATGCGCAGGGAAGCAAGGCGCTCAGAGTATGGTAGATGCCTGATGGAGGGTATTCGCTTGGTTGCACGTCTCTGAATATATCCGTACGAAGATAAGAAAAAATGTGTGTGTATATGTGAGTAAAAGAGTGTGTGTGCATGTAAGTACGAAGCTATGAGCAAAGAGAAAGCGATAGGAATCTAGCGGTGTTATAATGGACAGGGTATTAGAGAAATTGGGGAGGTGAGTTGAGTCCAAGAGAGGAATAGGACCCAAGACGGTGAAATCAGACTTTGTTCAGTCCTGGTGCACGAGGCCTGTGATCCATGATGTAAAAGGACACCCAGGACTGAAACATGTAGGGAAGAATGACCAGGAGAATGGAAATGACGGGTGACAGGAGTATCCAAACCGAGTCGTATGTCCCTCAAATGTTCGGCAAAAGAAAATGCAAAGTAGTTTCAGATGTTAAGGTCCTTTAATGATAATGCTGTGATACATATTTCATTGACAACAGTGGCCACACTCTTCGGTGTACCCAGTGTCATGTCATCATCAAACAGCTTCTTATATAATAAGGTCACGTTTCCGAGGCAATCCAAATTGAATCGACAAGGGAAGGGACAAAGCAGGTGTTATATATATATATATAGAGAGAGAGAGAGAAACTGTGTCTGAGAGGGATAGAATGTAGTGTACGGGAGAGGAGACTGAGGTGGTATGGACATGTGATGCGCATGGAGGATGACCGATGGGTGAAGAAGTGCCAGGAAATGCCAGTTGACGTGGTATAGGTAGACCACGAAAAACATGGGCGGAGGTGGTGAGAACAGACCTCAGACCATTGAAGCTCACGGTTGAAGGACCGTGATGAGTGGAGAGATGCTGTGCTGAATAAGACCCGTCCCACCCTTGCAAGCAGGGAAAAGCGGACGTAAAATGATGATGATGATAATAATATATAAACGTTTGGAGTTAGAAGGCCAAAACACTGCAGGTATGGATATAGAATATAAATACAAATGCAAAAGATATCGCTGACAATTAGTCTTTTACCTTAGATTTATTTGAATATCCTTAATTTTCGAGATAATATCTCTTCTTCGGAGGGAAGTAAATGGGTTAATCCAGTTAATCCGAAGAGATATCTCGAAAATTAAGGATATTCAAATAAATTTAAGCTGAAAGGCTAATTGTCAGCGATATCTTTTGCATTTGTATTTATATTCTATATCCATACCTGCATTTGTTTTGGCCTTCTAACTCCAAACGTTTATACCTCACTACGCAATGCTTCAAGTAAACTACAATTTCCTCTATATATATATATATCATCATCATCATTTTACATCCACTTTTCCCTGCTTGCAAGGGTGGGGCAGTTCTTATTCAGCTCAGCATCTCTCCACTTGTCACGGTCCTTCGTCATCTCCACCGTGAGCTTCAGCGATCTGAGGGCTGTTCTCACCACCTACGCCCATGTTTATCGTATATATATATATATCTTTCGTTGTTTTTGGTATTGTATGGTTGGGGTTTGCCTACTGCAATTTTCAATTTGTCAAGCTATTTAAACATGTTATTACTCTAACGACCTACCCTTATTGAGTGCTTTGCTACTCATTCCTTATTGTAGGTCGACTTTGCTTGGCCACAACCAAAGCTTCGATTTTACTAAGCTTCCACTTGTGTGTATATATATATATATATATATATATATATATATATATATATATATATAATCACACAGACAAACATGTATATAGTCACAGACATATGCATATACATACAAACATATATGTATATGAACATATACATATATACACACACACAGACAGGTATAAATATACATATATATATATATATATATCTAGGGCGGGTAAAATTCCTGAGATCCATGGACAAGTTCTCTCCAGCGGTCTCTGTCCCTCATTATCGCTGCCATGTCCTGCGTCTCCAACAGCCCAGTGTCTGTCCTTAGGGCATCAACATATGTCAACCTTGGTCTTCCTCTTCCAGTGTGTCCATGTAAGGGCTCCCACAGGAGCACTGAGTGCAGTGTCAACTCTAGGTGTTGGTGAGCATGTCCAACTAACCTAGTGTGTCCATGTATGGGCTCCCACAGGAGCACTGAGTGCAGTGTCAGCTCTGGATGTCGGTGAACATGTCCAGCTAACCCAGTGTGTCCATGTAGGGGCTCTCACAGGAGCACTGAGTGCAGTGTCAGCTCTGGATGTCAGTGAGCATGTCCAGCTAACCTAGTGTGTCCATGTAGGGGCTCTCACAGGAACACTGAGTGCAGTGTCAGCTCTGGATGTCGGTGAGCATGTCCAGCTAACCTAGTGTATCCATGTAGGGGCTCCCACAGGAGTACTGAGTGCAGTGTCAACTCTGGATGTCGGTGTGCATGTCCAGCTAACCCAGTGTGTCCATGTAGGGGCTCCCACAGGAGCACTGAGTGCAGTGTCAACTCTGGATGTCGGTGAGCATGTCCAGCTAGCCTAGCGTGTCCATGTAGGGACTCCCACAGGAGTACTGAGTGCAGTGTCAACTCTGGATGTCGGTGTGCATGTCCAGCTAACCCAGTGTGTCCATGTAGGGGCTCCCACAGGAGTACTGAGTGCAGTGTCAACTCTGGATGTCGGTGTGCATGTCCAGCTAACCCAGTGTGTCCATGTAGGGGCTCCCACAGGAGCACTGAGTGCAGTGTCAGCTCTGGATGTCAGTGAGCATGTCCAGCTAACCTAGTGTATCCATGTAGGGACTCCCACAGGAGTACTGAGTGCAGTGTCAACTCTGGATGTCGGTGAGCATGTCCAGCTAACCTCAGTCTCCTCTGTGTCACTTTTGAGCTGACTTTTGGGAGGCTCCCGTACAGCTCTGAGTTCTTCATCCTCAGTGTATACTGATTAATGTTCAGAGCCATCCTCAGCATTCTCGTGTAGCACCCATCCACCATCTGAGTGAGTTTCTTGGTCAGTGTCCAAGTCTCAGACCCGTACAGCAGCACAGACTCCACTACAGCATCGAAGAGGCGGATCTTCAGGTCTTTACGAAGGTCCGACTTCCACACTGATCTCAAGCTGTTCATTTGAAGGAAATCGTCAGGAAATCCCTGATGATTTCCTTCGAATGAAACAGTTCTGGTTCTGTAGGAGCCATTTCTATATTAAATATATATATTTATATATATATATAACCCATGCTAGCGTGGAAAATGGACGTTAAACGAAGATGATGATGATGATGATTATATATATATATATATATATATATATATATATATATATATATATATATATACTCTACTATACACACACATGTATGTATAGATGTATAGAAACTCTTATATACGCACACACAGTCTCAATATACATCCAGTGACGTAGGTAAACTCACACACACACACACACACACAATCACAGACAGACACATACACACATCAGACAGCCATGGATACACACACAGACATATATACACAAACATATAAACACACACACACATCAGACACCCAGACAACACACATATACACGCACACACCACAGACATATATATATAGACATATATATATACAGACATATATATATATATATACAGACATATATATATATATATAGACATATATATATAGACATATATATAGACATATATATATATAGACATATATATATAGACATATATATAGACATATATATATATACAGACATATATATATATACAGACATATATATATATAGACATATATATATACAGACATATATATATATACAGACATATATATATATATATATAGACATATATATATATATAGACATATATATATATATATATAGACATATATATATACAGACACATATATATATATATATATATAGACATATATATATACTGACATATATATATACAGATATATATATATAGACATATATATACATATATATATACACACATATATATATACAGATATATATATATATATACATATATATATACACACATATATATATATAGACATATATATATATATATAGACATGTATATATATACAGACAGAGATATATACAGGCATATATATATATATATAGACATATATATATATATATATACAGACATATATATATATATAGACATATATGTAGACATATATATATATATATACAGACATATATATACACAGACATATATATACACAGACATATATATACACAGACATATATATACACAGACATATATATATATACAGACATATATATATACAGACATATATATATAGACATATATATATATATATATAGACATTTATATATATATACACAGACATATATATATATACAGACATATATATATACAGACATATATATATAGACATATATATATATATATATATATATATATAGACATATATATATATATATATATATAGACATTTATATATATACACAGACATATATACATACACACACACACACACACACACACACACACACACACACACATATATATATATATATACGTTCTTTTTTTCTCATATACACACCACAAAACGAGTCTCTACGTAGTTGCTAGACGTGCTAGAAATAGCAGCCAATTCCACCACTTCCCTCTCTTAAATCACATCACGTTAATGACAGAGAGAGAGAGAGGAGTCATGGGATAATGTGTGTCCCTGTCGGCAACTCCTAAACCGACGTGATGGCCATGGTTGGAGTGGAGAGCCTTCTCTCGCCTGTCTGTCTGTCTGTCTGTCTGTCTGTCTGTCTGTCTGTCTTTGCAGAAGGTGTACAACATTTAACGAAAGCAACTAGACGACCACATGACTTGACGTCTTTCGCGAACATCATCACCATCATCACCACCACCACCATCATTATCACCACCCCCACCACCATCATTATCACCACCCCCACCACCATCATTATCACCACCACCACCACCATCATCATCACCACCACCACCATCACCACTACCACCATCACCACCACCACCATCATCATCATGTACACCATCATCACCACCACCACCACCATCATCACCACCACCACCATCATTATCACCACCCCCACCACCATCATTATCACCACCACCACCACCATCATCATCATCACCACCACCATCAGCACTACCACCACCACCACCACCATCACCACCACCACCATCATTATCACCACCCCCACCACCATCATTATCACCACCACCACCACCATCATCATCATCACCACCACCATCAGCACCATCATGTACACCTCCATGTACACCACCATCATCACCACCATCATGTACACCATCATATACACCACCATCACCACCACCACCACCACCACCATGTACATCATCACCACCATCATGTACACCACCATGTACACCTCCACCATCATGTACACCACCATCATCACCACCATTATCACCACCATCATGTACACCATCATATGCACCACCACCACCACCACCATCACCACTACCATGTACACCATCACCACCATCATGTACACCACCATGTACACCACCATCACCATGTACACCACCATCACCACCACCATTATCACCACCATCATGTACACCATCATCATCACTATCACCACCATCATAACCATCATCATCATCATCGTTTAACGTCCATCTTCCACGCTTGTATGGGTTTGGACGGGTGTTTTCCCACTTGAGGCAAGAGTGGTTGTCTTGCTCGTATAGGACTGTCTGGCGGGTTTTCTACGGCTGGATGCCCTTCCTAACACCAACCACGTTTACAGTGTGGGTCTGGGAGGTTTTTACCGTGTTGCCTACACGGCCACATTACAGCGTGGACTGTGTGTTTTTTTGTCGTGACACCTACACGCCCTCATTTATTTAGGACTGGATGTTGTGGTACCAACATAACTTTACATTGAAAGGGGTGGTGTAGATGGGGGTGGGGGTAGTGGGACGGGGGTGTATTTTTGTTAGAGGTGCCTACTGACTATAGTAGGTTTCACTTTGTACTTAGGTAAGGCGGGTCTTCTGTATTACTGTGTATCACCAAAGATCTCGGTCCAGTGACCTTGTCTTGGAGAGGTGTAAGTGTGTGAGGTTGGAATTTAGCAAGTCGTCCCAGGTTTTTCTGGGTCTGCCTACTCCGTGGCTACCGTCTATTTTTATTGCCCTGCACTTTTTTATACAGCTGTCGTCTTTCATGCGCATCACGTGACCGTACCAACGTAGTCTTCTCTCGAGTAAACAGCATCTGATCCCTCTTATTCCTAATTTCTCCCTTAGTTCGTTTATGCATTGCCGTTCACGTATATTACTATTACACATCCAACGGAGCATGCAAGCTTCGTTCCTCTCCAGTCTGCGTATATCCTCTGCACACAATGCCCAGGTCTCACTGCCATGCAACATTGTTATTTGTATGCAGGCATCATACAGCCTGCCTTTCATTTTTAGAGAGAACCTTTTAGCGGCCAATAGTGGTATAAGCTCTCTGAACTTTTTCCATCCAGTTCTGACTCTGGCTACTGTACTTTCGGAGCACCCTCCACCACTGTTGATTTGTCACCCAGGTAACGGAAGGTGTCCACTATTTCTATAGAACCATCTGTGCAATGGAATGAGCTAGTATTCTGTGGGCACTTGCTGCTACTTATTGCACCAGAGCACCAGCCACATATAAAATCTATGTTCTTAGTTAGCTTACCTGTGATACATCTTTTATGCACCCATACTTTGCATTTGGGACATAAAATGGAGTTTCTGCCTACTCCTTTCCTACACACTGAGCATGGCCATTTCCCAGATGGGACTGGTGCCCTATTTTCCTTCCTACAAACTAGAACTTTAGTCTTAGACAGGTTAATTGTAAGGCCTTTTGATTCTAGGCCATGCTTCCATGTTTGGAATTTCTTCTCTAGTTCAGCCATTGATTCATCTATGAGCGTTAGATCATCTGCGTATAGGAGTTCCCATGGGCAGCCAGTCTTGAACTCCTCTGTTATAGCCTGAAGGGCAATAATAAATAGGAGGGGGCTAAGGGCGGAGCCCTGATGAACACCAACTTTTACGCTAAACTCTTCACTATATTCGTTGTTAATTCTAACCTTGCTGACTGTTTCTTTATACATGGCTTGTATAGCTCTCACAAGCCATTCATCAGCACCTAGTTTTCTAAGGGCCCACCAGATAATGGAGCGGGGGACTCTGTCAAAGGCTTTCTCCAAGTCAACAAAAGCTAAGTAAAGGGGTTTACTTTTAGCTCGGTACTTCTCCTGTAGTTGTCGTACAATGAAAAGAGCGTCTGTGGTACTTTTACCTGACACAAACCCGAACTGCATTTCATCTAGATCAATATATACATATAAATATATATATATACATATAAATATATATATATATACATATAAATATATATATATATATACATATATACATATAAATATATATATATATATATATATATATATATATATATACATATATACATATATACATATATATATATATACATATAAATATATATATATATACATATAAATATATATATATATACATATAAATATATATATATACATATATATATATATATACATATACATATAAATATATATATACATATAAATATATATATATATATATATATACATATAAATATATATATATATATACATATAAATATATATATATATATATATATACATATAAATATATATATATATATACATATAAATATATATACATATAAATATATATATATTTATATGTATATATATATTTATATATATACATATAAATATATAGCCGTCTATAATATACATATAAATATATAGCCGTCTATAATATACATATAAATATATAGCCGTCTATAATTAGCCGTCGAAACGGCTTGAGCTCAGCCGTCGGGGTCTTACTTGTTCCTATTACCCACTCTACTACCCTAAGTATTGAGTACTTTGGTGCGTTATGGTCCACCTGGTTCCTTACCACATTTCCTTCGTTATGTATATATATATATATATATACAATATAATAACAAATGGAAACTATATTTATAAAACCATATCTATTTTATTATACATATTTCAAGGGCCACCAAGGCAAATTATGGTGCACTTTCATCAGATAAAATACAATACAGATTTGTTTTATAAATAAATATTGACATACCCTGAAAAAAGACAACCTTAACGGTTGGAGCTTCCTGGATAGTGGAGATATTACATTTATTGAGGGTGATAGAAAGTTATGAGTGAGTATGCAAATGAGTGTCTGAAATGTTGAAAAGGTTTATTTAAATTAATCTGTTGGAAGAAGGTGATATGTGAGGGAGAGAGAAAAAAAGAAAGTAAGTTATAAACATTTTTAAGCTTGTTGAATCCCAACAAATTAAATATAATCTCTACATCATCATCATCATCATCAGGTTTAGCGTCCGTGTTCCACGCTTGCATGGGTTTGGACGGGGTTTTCCCACTTGAGGCAAGACTGGTTGTCTTGCTCGCATAGGACTGTCTGGCGGGTTTTCTACAGTTGGATGCCCTTCCTAACACCAACCACATTTACAGTGTGGGGCTGGGAGGTTTTTACCGTGTTGCCTACACGGCCACATTACAGCGTGGACTGTCTGGCGGGTTTTCTACAGCTGGATGCCCTTCCCAACACCAACCACATTTACAGTGTGGGGCTGGGAGGTTTTTACCGTGTTGCCTACACGGCCACATTACAGCGTGGACTGTCTGGCGGGTTTTCTACAGCTGGATGCCCTTCCTAACACCAACCACATTTACAGTGTGGGGCTGGGAGGTTTTTACCGTGTTGCCTACACGGCCACATTACAGCATGGACTGTCTGGCGGGTTTTCTACAGCTGGATGCCCTTCCTAACACCAACCACATTTACAGTGTGGGGCTGGGAGGTTTTTACCGTGTTGCCTACACGGCCACATTACAGCGTGGACTGTCTGGCGGGTTTTCTACAGCTGGATGCCCTTCCTAACACCAACCACATTTACAGTGTGGGGCTGGGAGGTTTTTACCGTGTTGCCTACACGGCCACATTACAGCGTGGACTGTCTGGCAGGTTTTCTACAACTGGATGCCCTTCCTAACACCAACCACATTTACAGTGTGGGGCTGGGAGGTTTTTACCGTGTTGCCTACTCGGCCACATTACAGCGTGGACTGTCTGGCGGGTTTTCTACAGCTGGATGCCCTTCCTAACACCAACCACATTTACAGTGTGGGGCTGGGAGGTTTTTACCGTGTTGCCTACACGGCCACATTACAGCGTGGACTGTCTGGCAGGTTTTCTACAGCTGGATGCCCTTCCTAACACCAACCACATTTACAGTGTGGGGCTGGGAGGTTTTTACCGTGTTGCCTACACGGCCACATTACAGCGTGGACTGTCTGGCGGGTTTTCTACAGCTGGATGCCCTTCCTAACACCAACCACATTTACAGTGTGGGGCTGGGAGGTTTTTACCGTGTTGCCTACACGGCCACATTACAGCGTGGACTGTCTGGCGGATTTTCTACAGCTGGATGCCCTTCCTAACACCAACCACATTTACAGTGTGGGGCTGGGAGGTTTTTACCGTGTTGCCTACACGGCCACATTACAGCGTGGACTGTCTGGCGGGTTTTCTACAGCTGGATGCCCTTCCTAACACCAACCACATTTACAGTGTGGGGCTGGGAGGTTTTTACCGTGTTGCCTACACGGCCACATTACAGCGTGGACTGTCTGGCGGGTTTTCTACAGCTGGATGCCCTTCCTAACACCAACCACATTTACAGTGTGGGGCTGGGAGGTTTTTACCGTGTTGCCTACACGGCCACATTACAGCGTGGACTGTCTGGCGGGTTTTCTACAGCTGGATGCCCTTCCTAACACCAACCACATTTACAGTGTGGGGCTGGGAGGTTTTTACCGTGTTGCCTACACAGCCATATTACAGAGTGGAATGTGTGTTTTTTTGTCGTGACACCTACACGATCTCATTTGTTTCGGCCTGGATGTTGTGGCACCAACATAACTTTACATTGAAAGGGGCGGTGTGGATGGGGTGGAGCTGGTGGGACGGGGGTCTGTTTTGATAGAGATGCCTACTGACTGTAGTAGGTTTTTACTTTGTATTTAGGTAAGGCGGGTCTTCTCTATTACTGAGTACCGCCAAAGTATCTATATATATCCATATCTATATATATATATATATATATTCACCCAGCTTATACTGATAGAATAACTATGTAGCTTGTGTTTCTTCCTGTCTTCGGTTAGCTTCCCCCTGTGTTGTTTACTTGTCTCACTCGCTTTACGCGTTTTAATTGTCCTAATAACTTATTTTAGTTATTATTGCGCCAACGTGAGGTATATGATTTTTAATGCAATGAAATACCAATGACCGTTGGCAAATCACTGATGAGGGACCCATTTTATAACATGTTATCCATGTGCAACCATGCACTATTCTTCTCCCCATATTTTTCATATATATATATATATATATATATATATATATATATATATACGATATTAACAAATGGAAACTATATTTATAAAACCATATTTATTTTATTATACATATTTCAAGGACACCAAGTTAAATTATGGTGTGCTTTCATCAGACAAAATACAATATAGATCAGTTTTATAAATAAATATTGACATACTCTTAAAAAATGCAACCATTACTGTTGGACGATCCCAGATGGTTAATATCGTATGTTTACTCCAAATACTTGTTGAGTGCTTTATATCAGTTATAAAAATATTTGCTTGTTGTATCCCAAAAATTTAAATAGAACTTTTGCATATATATATATATATACATATATATATATATATATACATATATATATATATATATACATATATTTTGCAACAACATGAATGGACCTGTTATTTTTATCTAAAGACATTTTTTCCAATTCCACCCCACCCGTCCCTTCAATCTATCTTATTTCTAATTCTTTCTTCTGATGAAGGACTAGCATCTGAAACGTTAAGACCCTCTTCCTGCTATATCAAGTGTTAACCTAATATATACCTACCATATACTGTACTGATTGAGTTGTTATTTCTGTCTACCTTTTACATATATATATATATATATATATATATATATATATATATATATATATATTAGTTATGTAATAAACAACATAAGATAATTATTTCATTTACCAGTGGTTTCTTGAAGACAGATGTTGTGTCTGTCTTCAGTCGTCAGAATGAAATGTCTTCAAGAAACCACTGGTAAATGAAATAATTATCTTATGTTGTTTATTACATAACTAATAAGCTCTGTAGCCTACATAGAGCACTCTTTTTTCCTGTACCTTTCTGACGGAAATACTTCATTCACACACATATCATCATTCATCATCATTTCATTTTACGTCTGCTTTTTCCCTGCTTGCAAGGGTGGGACGGGAACTGATTCTGGCTTGATTTCTACAGCTGGATGCCCTTCCTAACACCAACCTCATTTACAGTGAGTGCTGGGTGCTTTTTTGCCGTGGCACCTCCACGACCACTTTACAGTGAGTGCTGGGTGCTTTTTTGCCGTGGCACCTCCACGACCACTTTACAGTGAGTGCTGGGTGCTTTTTTGCTGTGGCACCTCCACGACCACTTTACAGTGGAATGATAGGGACCCCAGTCCCTGTCATCTCATTTCTATCTCATAATATCTCACATAACATTTACATTACTCTATATATACTATTATATTTTCACAGTAAAGGCTTTACCTCACATAACATTTACATTACTCTATATATACTATTGTATTTTCACAGTAAAGGCTTTACCTCACATAATATCTCACATAACATTTACATTACTCTATATATACTATTGTATTGTCACAGTAAAGGCTTTACCTCACATAATATCTCACATAACATTTACATTACTCTATATATACTATTGTATTTTCACAGTAAAGGCTTTACCTCACATAATATCTCACATAACATTTACATTACTCTATATATACTATTGTATTGTCACAGTAAAGGCTTCACCTCACATAATATCTCACATAACATTTACATTACTCTATATATACTATTGTATTTTCACAGTAAAGGCTTTACCTCACATAATATCTCACATAACATTTACATTACTCTATATATACTATTGTATTGTCACAGTAAAGGCTTTACCTCACATAATATCTCACATAACATTTACATTACTCTATATATACTATTGTATTTTCACAGTAAAGGCTTTACCTCGCATAATATCCCACATAACATTTACATTACTCTATATATAATATTGTATTGTCACAGTAAAGGCTTTACCTCACATAATATCTCACATAACATTTACATTACTCTATATATACTATTGTATTGTCACAGTAAAGGCTTCACCTCACATAATATCTCACATAACATTTACATTACTCTATATATACTATTGTATTTTCACAGTAAAGGCTTTACCTCACATAATATCTCGCATAACATTTACATTACTCTATATATACTATTGTATTTTCACAGTAAAGGCTTTACCTTACATAATATCTCACATAACATTTACATTACTCTATATATACTATTGTATTTTCACAGTAAAGGCTTTACCTCACATAATATCCCACATAACATTTACATTACTCTATATATACTATTGTATTTTCACAGTAAAGGCTTTACCTCACATAATATCTCGCATAACATTTACATTACTCTATATATACTATTGTATTTTCACAGTAAAGGCTTTACCTTACATAATATCTCACATAACATTTACATTACTCTATATATACTATTGTATTTTCACAGTAAAGGCTTTACCTCACATAATATCTCACATAACATTTACATTACTCTATATATACTATTGTATTTTCACAGTAAAGGCTTTACCTTACATAATATCTCACATAACATTTACATTACTCTATATATACTATTGTATTTTCACAGTAAAGGCTTTACCTCACATAATATCTCATATATTTACATTACTCTATATATACTATTGTATTTTCACAGTAAAGGCTTTACCTTACATAATATCTCACATAACATTTACATTACTCTATATATACTATTGTATTTTCACAGTAAAGGCTTTACCTCACATAATATCTCACATAACATTTACATTACTCTATATATACTATTGTATTTTCACAGTAAAGGCTTTACCTTACATAATATCTCACATAACATTTACATTACTCTATATATACTATTGTATTTTCACAGTAAAGGCTTTACCTCACATAATATCTCATATATTTACATTACTCTATATATACTATTGTATTTTCACAGTAAAGGCTTTACCTTACATAATATCTCACATAACATTTACATTACTCTATATATACTATTGTATTTTCACAGTAAAGGCTTTACCTTACATAATATCTCACATAACATTTACATTACTCTATATATACTATTGTATTTTCACAGTAAAGGCTTTACCTCACATAATATCTCACATAACATTTACATTACTCTATATATACTATTGTATTTTCACAGTAAAGGCTTTACCTCACATCATATCTCACATAACATTTACATTACTCTATATATACTATTGTATTTTCACAGTAAAGGCTTTACCTCACATAATATCTCACATAACATTTACATTACTCTATATATACTATTGTATTTTCACAGTAAAGGCTTTACCTCACATAATACCTCACATAACATCTACATTACTCTATATATTCTATTGTATTGTCACAGTAAAGGCTTTACCTCACATAATATCGAATTTATGAGATTTTGAAAGTATTTATTTTGAGAACAACACCTTAACATCAGTTTGAGGGACCAGTTACAGCCAGTTTGAACAGAAAAAGGTAGAGAATTCTGGCCGGTTTGAACATTAAGGGCTTAATGTCCTCTTCCCCTGCCAGCAAGGTTGGCTGGGTCTACATAGATGAAGTTAGTACTGAAGCAGGGCTACTGACCTCCCTGGCAGGCCGAGTCGTGTGCACCTCACTTACATATCTCGCATTCTACTGAGGCCACCGGGAAGGTTGTCATGCCTTTGTCACAACTGAAGGGTCACCTCAACACTGTTTGGGAACCTGTCTGTGGCTGGATGCCCTTCCCAACACCGACCACTTTACGGGTGTACTGGGTGTTTGTGTGTAGATAAAAAAACTCCAGGGAGGTTGTCATGTCCTTAACACAACTGAAGGGTCACCTCAACACTGTTTGGGAACCTGTCTGTGGCTGGAGGCCCTTCCCAACACCGACCACTTTACGGGTGTACTGGGTGTTTGTGTGTAGATAAAAAAACTCCAGGGAGGTTGTCATGTCCTTAACACAACTGAAGGGTCACCTCAACACTGTTTGGGAACCTGTCTGTGGCTGGAGGCCCTTCCCAACACCGACCACTTTACGGGTGTACTGGGTGTCTGTGTGTAGATAAAAAAACTCCAGGGAGGTTGTCATGTCCTTAACACAACTGAAGGGTGCTCCCAACCCTCCATTTAGCAATCTTTCTATGGCCGGATGTCCTTCCTATTACCAACCACTTTACAGAGTGTACTGGGTGTGTTTATTGTGTAGTTTGCCAATATTAGGGAGGTTGAGGTGTCCTTGACATGACTGAAGGTCTGGCAAGCTTTCTGCTGCTAGATGCCCTTCCTATCTGCAACCACTTTACAGAGTGTACTGGGTGTACTTTGCCAATATTAGGGAGTTTGACACGGCAGGTTCCTCCCAACCCTTGGACAGTTTTCTACGGCAGGATGCCCTTCCTATTACCAACCACTTTACAGGGTGTACTGGGTGCGTTTTGTATATATATCAACTGAAATAGAAATATACCCAACTGTGTATATATGTATGTATATATTTATATTATCATCAACATCATGGTCATCTCTGTTTACCGTCTTTTTTTCCACGCTAGCATGGGATAGACGAGTTGTCCTGTTTTGAGCAATGTCAGGTCAAGTGACCATGTCTTGCTCACACAGAACTGATTCTGGTTTGGTTTCTACAGCTGGATGTCCTTCCTAACACCAACCTCATTTACAGTGAGTACTGGGTGCTTTTTGTTGTGACACCTACATGACCACTTTACAGTGTGGACTGGGTGCTTTTTGTTGTGACACCTACATGACCACTTTACAGTGTGGACTGGGTGCTTTTTGTTGTGACACCTACATGACCACTTTACAGTGTGGACTGGGTGCTTTTTGTCGTGACACCTACATGACCACTTTACAGTGTGGACTGGGTGCTTTTTGTTGTGACACCTACATGACCACTTTACAGTGTGGACTGGGTGCTTTTTGTTGTGACACCTACATGACCACTTTACAGTGTGGACTGGGTGCTTTTTGTCGTGACACCTACATGACCACTTTACAGTGTGGACTGGGTGCTTTTTGTTGTGACACCTACATGACCACTTTACAGTGTGGACTGGGTGCTTTTTGTCGTGACACCTACATGACCACTTTACAGTGTGGACTGGGTGCTTTTTTGTCAAGACACCTACATGACCACCTTACAGTGTGGACTGGGTGCTTTTTATCGTGACACCAACATGACCACTTTACAGAGTGGACTGGGTGTCTTTTTATCATGACACCTACATGACCACTTTACAGAGTGGACTGGGTGTCTTTTTATCGTGACACCAACATGACCACTTTACAGTGTGGACTGGGTGCTTTTTTTGTCAAGACACCTACATGATCACTTTATAGTATGGATTGGGTGCTTTTTGTTGTGACACCAACATGACCACTTTACAGTGTGGACTGGGTGTTTTTTGTTGAGACACCTACATGACCACTTTACAGTGTGGACTGGGTGATTTTTGATGTGACACCAACATGACCACTTTATAGTGTGGACTGGGTGCTTTTTGTTGTGACACCTACATGACCACTTTACAGTGTGGACTGGGTGCTTTTTGTCATGACACCTACATGACCACTTTACAGTGTGGTCTGGGTGTTTTTTGTCATGACACCTACATGACCACTTTACAGTGTGGATTGGGTGTTTTTTGTCATGACACCTACATGACCACTTTACAGTGTGGACTGAGTACTTTTTGTCATGACACCTACATGACCACTTTACAGTGTGGTCTGGGTGTTTTTTGTCATGACACCTACATGACCACTTTACAGTGTGGATTGGGTGTTTTTTGTCATGACACCTACATGACCACTTTACAGTGTGGACTGGGTGTTTTTTGTTGTGATAGCTACATGACCACTTTACAGTGTGGATTGGGTGTTTTTTGTCATGACACCTACATGACCACCTTACAGTGTGGACTGGGTGCTTTTTGTTGTGACACCTACATGACCACTTTACAGTGTGGACTGGGTGTTTTTTGTCATGACACCTACATGACCACTTTACAGTGTGGACTGGGTGTTTTTTGTCATGACACCTACATGACCACTTTACAGTGTGGACTGGGTGCTTTTTGTTGTGACAGTTACATGACTACTTTACAGGGTGGACTGGGTGCTTTTTGTTGTGACAGTTACATGACCACTTTACAGTGTGGACTGGGTACTTTTTGTCATGACACCTACATGACCACTTTACAGTGTGGACTGGGTGTTTGTCATGACACCTACATGACCACTTTACAGTGTGGACTGGGCTGTTTATCGTATTAGTTTCAATTAGATTTGTATCAATACCTGCATGGATTGGAGCGGTGTTTTCTAGCTCAGCTTGTCCCCACTTGTTGCATTCCTTCATCTTACCACCTGGGAAGTTCAATGATTTGAAATCAACTCTTTTTATGCTCAGGTCTTCCTCTACTACAGCTTCCTTCCACTGGGATTTCTTGGCACTTCTTCACCTAACAATCATCCGTACACATCACATGTCTATACCAGTGCAGTCTTCTCTCTTACACACTACATCTGATTCCTCTTATAACCAGGTCTACCTTGGTCTTCCCCTCCTGCAGCTTCCTTTGAGTGGGGACTACTGTATTGTTCCCCCAACAATCACCATCCATACACATCACATGTCCATACCAGGGCAGTCTTCTCTCTTACACACTACATCTGATTCCTCGTATAACCAGGTCTACCTTGGTCTTCCCCTCCTGCAGCTTCCTTTGAGTGGGGACTACTGTATTGTTCCCCCAACAATCACCATCCATACACATCACATGTCTATACCAGGGCAGTCTTCTCTCTTACACACTACATCTGATTCCTCGTATAACCAGGTCTACCTTGGTCTTCCCCTCCTGCAGCTTCCTTTGAGTGGGGACTACTGTATTGTTCCCCCAACAATCACCATCCATACACATCACATGTCTATACCAGGGCAGTCTTCTCTCTTACACACTACATCTGATTCCTCGTATAACCAGGTCTACCTTGGTCTTCCCCTCCTGCAGCTTCCTTTGAGTGGGGACTACTGTATTGTTCCCCCAACAATCACCATCCATACACATCACATGTCTATACCAGGGCAGTCTTCTCTCTTACACATTACATCTGATTCCTCTTATAACCAGGTCTACCTTGGTCTTCCCCTCCTGCAGCTTCCTTTGAGTGGGGCCTACTGTATTGTTCCCCCAACAATCACCATCCATACACATCACATGTCTATACCAGGGCAGTCTTCTCTCTTACACACTACATCTGATTCCTCTTATACCCAGGTCTATCTTGGTCTTCCCCTCCTGCAGCTTCCTTTGAGTGGGGACTACTGTATTGTTCCCCCAACAATCACCATCCATACACATCACATGTCTATACCAGTGCAGTCTTCTCTCTTACACACTACATCTGATTCCTCTTATACCCAGGTCTATCTTGGTCTTCCCCTCCTGCAGCTTCCTTTGAGTGGGGCCTGCTGTATTGTTCCCCCAACAATCACCATCCATACACATCACATGTCTATACCAGTGCAGTCTTCTTTCTTACACACTACATCTGATTCCTCTTATACCCAGGTCTACCTTGGTCTTCCTCTCCTGCAGCTTCCTTTGAGTGGGGACTACTGTATTTTCCCCCCAACATTCACCATCCATACACATCACATGTCCATACCAGTGCAGTCTTCTTTCCTGTAAACAATATCTGATTCCTCATGTACCCAGGTCTTTTTCCTATTGCAGTTTCTTTTCACTTAAGACTTTTTTCACCCAGCATTCAGCATCCATACCAATGCAGTCTCTTTACTGTTCACTGTATCTGATTCCTCATATACCCAAATCTTCCTTGGGCTTCCTCTATTGTAGCTTCCTTCCACCGAGATCTCAAGGCACTTATTCACTCAGTACTGATCATCCATACATATCACATGTCCATACCAGAGCAGTCTTCTCTCCTGTGCACTACATCTGATTCCTCTTATACTCAGGTCTTCCACTGGGATTTCTTGGTTTATCTTCACCCAGCATTCTTCAATCATACACATCACATGTCCATACCAGTGCAGTCTTCTCTCTTACATACTATGTCTGATTCCTCTTATACCCAGGTCTTCCTCTACTGCAGCTTCCTTCCAATGGGAACTCTTGACACTTCTTTCACCCAACAATCACCATCCATATACATCACATGTCCATACCAGTGCAGTCTCCTCTCTTACATACTATGTCTGATTCCTCTTATACCCAGGTCTTCCTCTACTGCAGCTTCCTTCCACTGGGAACTCCTGACACTTCTTTCACCCAACAATCACCATCCATACACATCACATGTCCATACCAGTGCAGTCTCCTCTCCTACATACTATGTCTGATTCCTCTTATACCCAGGTCTACCTCTACTGCAGCTTCCTTCCACTGGGAACTTCTGACACTTCTTCACCCAACAATCACCATCCATATACATCACATGTCCATACCAGTGCAGTCTCCTCTCCTACACACTACATCTGATTCCTCTTATACCCAGGTCTTCCTCTACTGCAGCTTCCTTCCACTGGGAACTCTTGACACTTCTTTCACCCAACAATCACCATCCATACACATCACATGTCCATACCAGTGCAGTCTTCTCTCTTACATACTATGTCTGATTCCTCTTATACCCAGGTCTTCCTCTACTGCAGCTTCCTTCCACTGGGAACTCTTGACACTTCTTTCACCCAACAATCACCATCCATATACATCACATGTCCATACCAGTGCAGTCTTCTCTCCTGAAAACTGTATCTGGCTCCTGTTATACCCCAGGTCTTCCTCTACTGCAGCTTCCTTCCACAGGGATATCTCGGCAGTTCTTCACCCATACACATCACATGTCCACACCAGTGCAGTCTTCCTCTACTGCAGCTTCCTTCCACAGGGATATCTCGGCACTTCTTCAGCCATACACATCACATGTCCATACCAGTGCAGTCTTCCTCTACTGCAGCTTCCTTCCACAGGGATATCTCGGCACTTCTTCACCCATACACATCACATGTCCACACCAGTGCAGTCTTCCTCTACTGCAGCTTCCTTCCACAGGGATACCTAGGCACTTCTTCACCCATACACATCACATGTCCACACCAGTGCAGTCTTCCTCTACTGCAGCTTCCTTCCACAGGGATATCTCGGCACTTCTTCAGCCATACACATCACATGTCCATACCAGTGCAGTCTTCCTCTACTGCAGCTTCCTTCCTCAGGGATATCTCGGCACTTCTTCACCCATACACATCACATGTCCACACCAGTGCAGTCTTCCTCTACTGCAGCTTCCTTCCACAGGGATATCTCGGCACTTCTTCAGCCATACACATCACATGTCCACACCAGTGCAGTCTTCCTCTACTCCAGCTTCCTTCCACAGGGATACCTAGGCACTTCTTCAGCCATACACATCACATGTCCACACCAGTGCAGTCTTCCTCTACTGCAGCTTCCTTCCACAGGGATATCTCGGCACTTCTTCAGCCATACACATCACATGTCCACACCAGTGCAGTCTTCCTCTACTGCAGCTTCCTTCCACAGGGATACCTCGGCACTTCTTCACCCATACACATCACATGTCCACACCAGTGCAGTCTTCCTCTACTGCAGCTTCCTTCCACAGGGATATCTCGGCACTTCTTCAGCCATACACATCACATGTCCACACCAGTGCAGTCTTCCTCTACTGCAGCTTCCTTCCACAGGGATATCTCGGCACTTCTTCAGCCATACACATCACATGTCCACACCAGTGCAGTCTTCCTCTACTGCAGCTTCCTTCCACAGGGATACCTCGGCACTTCTTCAGCCATACACATCACATGTCCACACCAGTGCAGTCTTCCTCTACTGCAGCTTCCTTCCACAGGGATATCTCGGCACTTCTTCAGCCATACACATCACATGTCCACACCAGTGCAGTCTTCCTCTACTGCAGCTTCCTTCCACAGGGATACCTCGGCACTTCTTCACCCATACACATCACATGTCCACACCAGTGCAGTCTTCCTCTACTGCAGCTTCCTTCCACAGGGATACCTCGGCACTTCTTCACCCATACACATCACATGTCCACACCAGTGCAGTCTTCCTCTACTGCAGCTTCCTTCCACAGGGATACCTCGGCACTTCTTCACCCATACACATCACATGTCCACACCAGTGCAGTCTTCCTCTACTGCAGCTTCCTTCCTCAGGGATATCTCGGCACTTCTTCACCCATACACATCACATGTCCACACCAGTGCAGTCTTCCTCTACTGCAGCTTCCTTCCACAGGGATACCTCGGCACTTCTTCACCCATACACATCACATGTCCACACCAGTGCAGTCTTCCTCTACTGCAGCTTCCTTCCTCAGGGATATCTCGGCACTTCTTCACCCATACACATCACATGTCCACACCAGTGCAGTCTTCCTCTACTGCAGCTTCCTTCCACAGGGATATCTCGGCACTTCTTCAGCCATACACATCACATGTCCACACCAGTGCAGTCTTCCTCTACTGCAGCTTCCTTCCACAGGGATACCTCGGCACTTCTTCAGCCATACACATCACATGTCCACACCAGTGCAGTCTTCCTCTACTGCAGCTTCCTTCCACAGGGATATCTCGGCACTTCTTCAGCCATACACATCACATGTCCACACCAGTGCAGTCTTCCTCTACTGCAGCTTCCTTCCACAGGGATATCTCGGCACTTCTTCAGCCATACACATCACATGTCCACACCAGTGCAGTCTTCCTCTACTGCAGCTTCCTTCCACAGGGATACCTAGGCACTTCTTCAGCCATACACATCACATGTCCACACCAGTGCAGTCTTCCTCTACTGCAGCTTCCTTCCACAGGGATATCTCGGCACTTCTTCAGCCATACACATCACATGTCCACACCAGTGCAGTCTTCCTCTACTGCAGCTTCCTTCCACAGGGATATCTCGGCACTTCTTCAGCCATACACATCACATGTCCACACCAGTGCAGTCTTCCTCTACTGCAGCTTCCTTCCTCAGGGATATCTCGGCACTTCTTCACCCATACACATCACATGTCCACACCAGTGCAGTCTTCCTCTACTGCAGCTTCCTTCCACAGGGATATCTCGGCACTTCTTCACCCATACACATCACATGTCCACACCAGTGCAGTCTTCCTCTACTGCAGCTTCCTTCCACAGGGATATCTCGGCACTTCTTCAGCCATACACATCACATGTCCACACCAGTGCAGTCTTCCTCTACTGCAACTTCCTTCCACAGGGATATCTCGGCACTTCTTCAGCCATACACATCACATGTCCACACCAGTGCAGTCTTCCTCTACTGCAGCTTCCTTCCACAGGGATACCTCGGCACTTCTTCAGCCATACACATCACATGTCCACACCAGTGCAGTCTTCCTCTACTGCAGCTTCCTTCCACAGGGATATCTCGGCACTTCTTCAGCCATACACATCACATGTCCACACCAGTGCAGTCTTCCTCTACTGCAGCTTCCTTCCACAGGGATATCTCGGCACTTCTTCAGCCATACACATCACATGTCCACACCAGTGCAGTCTTCCTCTACTGCAGCTTCCTTCCACAGGGATACCTAGGCACTTCTTCAGCCATACACATCACATGTCCACACCAGTGCAGTCTTCCTCTACTGCAGCTTCCTTCCACAGGGATACCTCGGCACTTCTTCAGCCATACACATCACATGTCCACACCAGTGCAGTCTTCCTCTACTGCAGCTTCCTTCCACAGGGATACCTCGGCACTTCTTCAGCCATACACATCACATGTCCACACCAGTGCAGTCTTCCTCTACTGCAGCTTCCTTCCACAGGGATATCTCGGCACTTCTTCAGCCATACACATCACATGTCCACACCAGTGCAGTCTTCCTCTACTGCAGCTTCCTTCCACAGGGATATCTCGGCACTTCTTCAGCCATACACATCACATGTCCACACCAGTGCAGTCTTCCTCTACTGCAGCTTCCTTCCACAGGGATACCTCGGCACTTCTTCAGCCATACACATCACATGTCCACACCAGTGCAGTCTTCCTCTACTGCAGCTTCCTTCCACAGGGATATCTCGGCACTTCTTCAGCCATACACATCACATGTCCACACCAGTGCAGTCTTCCTCTACTGCAGCTTCCTTCCACAGGGATATCTCGGCACTTCTTCACCCATACACATCACATGTCCACACCAGTGCAGTCTTCCTCTACTGCAGCTTCCTTCCACAGGGATACCTCGGCACTTCTTCACCCATACACATCACATGTCCACACCAGTGCAGTCTTCCTCTACTGCAGCTTCCTTCCACAGGGATATCTCGGCACTTCTTCACCCATACACATCACATGTCCACACCAGTGCAGTCTTCCTCTACTGCAGCTTCCTTCCACAGGGATACCTCGGCACTTCTTCACCCATACACATCACATGTCCACACCAGTGCAGTCTTCCTCTACTGCAGCTTCCTTCCACAGGGATATCTCGGCACTTCTTCACCCATACACATCACATGTCCACACCAGTGCAGTCTTCCTCTACTGCAGCTTCCTTCCACAGGGATACCTCGGCACTTCTTCAGCCATACACATCACATGTCCACACCAGTGCAGTCTTCCTCTACTGCAGCTTCCTTCCACAGGGATATCTCGGCACTTCTTCACCCATACACATCACATGTCCACACCAGTGCAGTCTTCCTCTACTGCAGCTTCCTTCCACAGGGATACCTCGGCACTTCTTCAGCCATACACATCACATGTCCACACCAGTGCAGTCTTCCTCTACTGCAGCTTCCTTCCACTGGGATATCTCGGCACTTCTTCACCCATCACCCACAATCCCATCGAGGTTAACTTTGCCTTTCATCCTTATGGAGGTCGATAAAATAAAGTACCAGTAATACACTGGAGTCAATTTAATTGACTTTCCCCCTCGCTTCAAATTGCTGGCCTTGTGCCTAAAGTAGAAAAACCATTGTTGTTGTTGTTGTTATTTTCAAATCTGGTACTTATTTTATCAATGTCTTTTGTGTCGAACTGCTAAGTTACAAGACATAAACATAGACACGCACACATACGTATATATGTGTGTGTATATATATATATATATATGTAGGAGGTGACTTTTATTGTAGCACAATAAGGCAATGCAAATATCGGATAAGTAGCACTCAACAGTTTATAGGACTGGAGTATACATAATATAAGATCAAAAGATGGTAGATTTAACACTTCACTGCTCGCAAGTGTTTTTTAAGCTTCATATCATGTCTCCCTATTTTATCTGATGAGAACGCAAATATCATCCCATGATGATATTTGTTTTTGAAATGCGCATAATAAAATACATGGAACTCTTTTAACCATCTTTTGATCTTATATTATATATATATATAAATCCGTTATTAACAGCAATCC
>OZ024766.1:9733814-9753814 GCA_964016885.1 Eledone cirrhosa
TGGGGAGAGGAGAGAGCTAGAGGCATGGTAGATAGAGAGATGGATGGAAGATTAGATAGATAGATAGAGAGACATATATATATATATATATATATATATATATTAATTCAAAATATTAACAAAATAGATATTCTTGTGATCAATTATATTTTATTATACATATTTCAGAGGTACTGAGTTAAGTTCAACAGTACGTCCTCATCAGATAAAATAAGATGATGCATGACATACCCTGACTTAGTAGATGGTTAAGATTCAGTCATGGTAGTGAATCTTAACCATCTACTAAGTCAGGGTATGTCATGCATCATCTTATTTTATCTGATGAGGACGTACTGTTGAAGATAGCTCAGTACCTCTGAAATATGTATAATAAAATATAATTGATCACACGAATGTCTATTTTTGTTAATATTTTGAATTAATATGAATAACTCCGGAAAACCAATACTGTTGAGTGCTTCCAATCTATTGTAAAACTCATTCTTTGATTTATTCATTGAACCTTGTTTAACCTTTTAATATATATATATATATCATCATCATCATCATCATCATCACCGTTTTACGTCCGTTCTTCCACGCTAGCATGGGTTAGACGGGTTGTCCTGTTGTGGCAGTGTCTGGTCGGCTGACCATGCCTTGCTCATACAGGAACTGATTTGGCTTGATTTCTACAGCTGGATGCCCTTCCTAACACCAACCTCATTTACAGTGAGTGCTGGGTGCTTTTCCGTGGCGCCTACACGTCCACTTTACAGTGTGGGCTGGGTGCTTTTTTGCCGTGGCACCTCCACGACCACCTTGCGGTGGGAGGGTGTGGGGGAATATTGTCTATATGCTTCAGCTTGTACCCATGGGAGGTCGGGTACTCTGTATTACTGCGTGACGCCAGAGGTCACGGTCGTGTGTCATCGCCTTTGAGAGGTGTAATTGGGTAAGGTCGGCTTTTATCACCTCATCCCAGGTCATCTTTGGTCTCCCCACTCCGCGGTTTCCATCGACTTCTAGTGCTCTGCACCTTTTTATGCAGCTGTCATCCTTCATACGCATCACATGTCCATACCAGCGCAACCGCCTCTCCTGCACACAGCATTTGATTCCTCTTATGCTCAGTCTCTCTTCCAATTCATTTATGCTTTGTCGTTCGCATATATTACTATTACACATCCATATATATCTATCTAAGGCGGGTAAAATTCCCGAGATCCATGGACGAGTTCTCTCCAGCGGTCTCTGTCCCTCATTATCGCTGCCATATCCTGCATCTCCAACAGAACAGTGTCTGTCCTTAGGGCATCAACATATGTTAACCTTGGTCTTCCTCTTCTAGTGTGTCCATGTAGGGGCTCCCAAAGGAGCACTGAGTGCAATGTCAACTCTGGATGTCGGTGAGCATGTCCAGCCAACCTCAGTCTTCTCTGTGTCACTTTTGAGCTGACTTTTGGGATGCTCCCATACAGCTCTGAGTTTTTCATCCTCAGTGTATACTGATTAATGTTCATATATATATGTATATATATGTAGTAATAATAATAAATGTGAAGACTAAAATCCAAAGAGGGCTCGATAAGGATAAATATATATCAAATATATAAGAACCCTCGAGCAAATATTTATTAAAATAACAGATTAAAGTTTAAGCAAAGAATCGCTGCTTTCACCCTTAACGGGATCTTCTGAATGTGTATATACACATACATACGGAGAGAGAGAGAGAGAGAGATATGTATATATGGAAAGATTGATGAATAGGCAGATGTATGGAGTTACATATGCATAAGTTGACCGACTAATAAACATAGATTTGTGTGTGTATGGAGAGATAGATATACATAAACATCGATAGCAATATATATATATGATGATGATGATGATAAAAATGGCTGATAGAATATGCACGTGTTTTGGGGGATATCCCTTCTCTGCTTTTTCCCCTTCTCTCTATTCTTTATATTTCATCTTTTATTTCTCATTCTATCTTTTGATGAAGGACTTGTGTCCGAAACGTTGAGATTCTTTTTCCTTTCTAGTATTAGTGCCATCATAAAATACACTGTAAAGTGATGGGTGAGAGGAGGGAGGGCCCTTCAATGTGCCAAACGCATGGCGATCTCTCTAGTGCTGGTGTCATGATAAAATACACCCAGTACACTCTGTAAAGTGGTAGTGTTGGTATCATGATATAATACACCCAGTACACTCTGTAATGTGGTAGTGTTGGTGTCATGATAAAATACACCCAGTACACTCTGTAAAGTGGTAGTGTTGGTGTCATGATATAATACACCTAGTTCACTCTGTAAAGTGGTAGTGTTGGTGTCATGATAAAATACACCCAGTACACTCTGTAAAGTGGTAGTGTTGGTATCATGATATAATACACCCAGTACACTCTGTAAAGTGGTAGTAGTGTTGGTGTCATGATAAAATACACCCTGTACACTCTGTAAAGTGGTAGTGTTGGTGTCATGATAAATCACACCCAGTACACTCTGTAATGTGGTAGTGTTGGTGTCATGATAAAATACACCCAGTACACTCTGCAAAGGGTATCCAACTGTAGAAAGGTTACCAAAATAGAGTTGGGAGAAGCCTTCAGTTGTGTCAAAGAAATGACAACCTCTCTTGTGCACTCGGTAGAATGTGAGATTGTACATAGGTGAAATGACAGACCACCTTGGCCTGTCTGCGAGGTCAGTAGCCCTGCTTCAGTACTGACTGGGTCTATGTAGACCTGTCCAACCTTTGCTAGTAGGGAAAATGGATATTGAGAAGAACAATGATGAAGATATATATATATATATATCATCATCATCATCATTTTACGTCCGCTCTTCCCTGCTTGCAAGGGTGGGACGGGTCTTATTCAGCACAGCATCTCTCCACTTGTCACGGTCCTTCGTCATCTCCACCGTGAGCTTCAGCGATCTAAGGTCTGTTCTCACCACCTCCGCCCATGTTTTTCGTGGTCTACCTCTACCACGTCTTCCTTCAACTGGCATTTCCTGGTACTTCTTCACCCATCGGTCATCCTCCATGCGCATCACATGTCCATACCACTTCAGTCTCCTCTCTCGCACACTACATTCTATCCCTCTCAGACACAGTTTCTCTCTCAACACATCACATGTCCATACCACCTCAGTCTCCTCTCCCGTACACTACATTCTATCCCTCTCAGACACAGTTTCTCTCTCAACACATCACATGGTCATACCACCTCAGTCTCCTCTCCCGTACACTACATTCTATCCCTCTCAGACACAGTTTCTCTCTCAACACATCACATGTCCATACCACCTCAGTCTCCTCTCCCGTACACTACATTCTATCCCTCTGACACAGTTTCTCTCTCAACACATCACATGTCCATACCACCTCAGTCTCCTCTCCCGTACACTACATTCTATCACTCTCAGACACAGTTTCTCTCTCAACACATCACATGTCCATACCACCTCAGTTTCCTCTCTCGCATACTACATTCTATCCCTCTCAGACACAGTTTCTCTCTCAACACATCACATGTCCATACCACCTCAGTCTACTCTCCCGTACACTACATTCTATCCCTCTCAGACACAGTTTCGCTCTCAACACATCACATGTCCATACCACCTCAGTCTCCTCTCTCGCACACTACATTCTATCCCTCTCAGACACAGTTTCTCTCTCAACACATCACATGTCCATACCACCTCAGTCTCCTCTCCCGTACACTACATTCTATCCCTCTCAGACACAGTTTCTCTCTCAACACATCACATGTCCATACCACCTCAGTCTCCTCTCTCGCACACTACATTCTATCCCTCTCAGACACAGTTTCTCTCTCAACACATCACATGTCCATACCACCTCAGTCTCCTCTCCCGTACACTACATTCTATCCCTCTCAGACACAGTTTCTCTCTCAACACATCACATCTCCATACCACCTCAGTCTCCTCTCCCGTACACTACATTCTATCCCTCTCAGACACAGTTTCTCTCTCAACACATCACATGTCCATACCACCTCAGTCTCCTCTCCCGTACACTACATTCTATCCCTCTCAGACACAGTTTCTCTCTCAACATATTCATGCTGGGTTGTTCACTCACATTGACATTGCACATCCAACAGAGCATGCTTGCCTCATTTCTCTCCAGCCGTCGCATATCCTCTGCAGTTGCTGCCCATGTCTCACTACCATGCAGCATCGCGCTCCTCACAGGCATCATATAACCGGCCTTTCGTACGCAGGGAGAAACCCTTCTTCGTCAGCGGAGGAAGCAGCTCCCTAAACTTCTTCCAATCCGTCCTTATTCTAGATACTATGGCCTCTGATTTCCTAGGTACCGGAAGCTATCCACCACTTCTATAGCACCCGCCTGCATTTTAAAAATGTGTCTATCAATGTGACTTCTACTGTCTAATTTCGCTGTACATCTACTGCATACATATTTCTCCCTACCTGTTAGTTTGCCTGCTATCCCGCTACATCTCTTGTGTACCCATAAATCTGCATTGTGTGCATTTTATAGAATTTATGCCAGTTCGTTTTCTGCATATCGAACATGGCCATTTCCCTGACGGAATCAAAGTTTTGTCCTCTTTTCTACTCATCAACACTTTTGTCTTAGCTATGTATGTATATATATATACATATTAAATTTGCTAAGGTAAGATTCTTTTGTTATCTTAGCAATTTTAATTATCGTTTTAGTGCATTGTTTGGTTTTCAAAATTATTTAAATTTGTTTTTTATATATATGTATATATAAGGTAAACAAAAATAACAATACAAACGACACAGTACATGGGTTAGACAAGTTATCCCTTAAGAAGCAAGTCAGGTCAGGTGACCATGTCTTCCTCATAAAAAACTGATTCTGGCTTGGTTTCTAAGGCTGGAGGCCTTTCCTCACGCCAACCTGATTTACAGTGAGTACTAGGTGCTTTTTGTTGTGACACCTACATGACCACTTTACAGTGTGGACTGGGTGTCTTTTTGTTGTGATACCAACACAACAATATATATATATATACCCTCTATATTTACCACCATGTCTCACTGCCATGTGAGACTACACTTCTCAAACAGATATCCTACAATCTACCCTCCAATTACCCTCTACATTTACCACCGATGTCACACACAGTTATCCTACAATCTACCCTCCATATACCCTCTACATTTACCACCAATGTCACACACAGATATCCTACAATCTACCCTCCATATACCCTCGACATTTACCACCAATGTCACACACAGATATCCTACAATCTACCCTCCATATACCCTCTACATTTACCACCAATGTCTCCCACAGATATCCTACAATCTGCCCTCCATATACCCTCTACATTTACCACCAATGTCTCCCACAGATATCCTACAATCTACCCTCCATATACCCTCTACATTTACCACCAATGTCACACACAGATATCCTACAATCTACCCTCTACATTTACCACCAATGTCACACACAGATATCCTACAATCTACCCTCCATATACCCTCTACATTTACCGCCAATGTCACACACACAGATATCCTACAATCTACCCTCCATATACCACCAATGTCACACACAGTTATCCTACAATCTACCCTCCATATACCCTCTACATTTACCACCAATGTCTCACAGATATCCTACAATCTACCCTCCATATACCCTCTACATTTGCCACCGATGTCACACACAGATATCCTACAATCTACCCTCCATATACCCTCTACATTTACCACCGATGTCACACACAAATATCCTACAATCTACCCTCCATATACCCTCTACATTTACCACCGATGTCACACACAAATATCCTACAATCTACCCTCCATATACCCTCTACATTTACCACCAATGTCACACAGAGTTATCCTACAATCTACCCTCCATATACCCTCTACATTTACCACCGATGTCACACACAGATACCCTACAATCTACCCTCTACATTTACCACCGATGTCACACACAGTTATCCTACAATCTACCCTCCATATACCCTCTACATTTACCACCGATGTCACACACAGTTATCCTACAATCTACCCTCCATATACCCTCTACATTTACCACCAATGTCTCACACAGATATCCTACAATCTACCCTCCATATACCCTCTACATTTACCACCAATGTCTCACACAGATATCCTACAATCTACCCTCCATATACCCTCTACATTTACCACCAATGTCACACACAGTTATCCTACAATCTACCCTCCATATACCCTCTACATTTACCACCAATGTCACACACAGTTATCCTACAATCTACCCTCCATATACCCTCTACATTTACCACCAGTGTCACACACAGATATCCTACAATCTACCCTCCATATACCCTCTACATTTACCACCGGTCTCACACAGATATCCTACAATCTACCCTCCATATACCCTCTACATTTATCACCGATGTCACACAGTTATCCTACAATCTACCCTCCATATACCCTCTATATTTACCACTGATGTCACACACAAATATCCTACAATCTACCCTCCATATACCCTCTATATTTACCACCGATGTCTCACACAGATATCCTACAATCTACCCTCCATATACCCTCTACATTTACCACCAATGTCACACACAGTTATCCTACAATCTACCCTCCATATACCCTCTACATTTACCACCGATGTCACACAGTTATCCTACAATCTACCCTCCATATACCCTCTACATTTACCACCAATGTCACACACAGATATCCTACAATCTACCCTCCATATACCCTCTACATTTACCACCTATGTCACACACAGATATCCTACAATCTACCCTCCATATACCCTCTACATTTACCACCAATGTCACACACAGTTATCCTGCAATCTACCCTCCATATACACTCTACATTTACCACCAATGTCACACACAGATATCCTACAATCTACCCTCCATATACCCTCTACATTTACCACCAGTGTCACACACAGATATCCTACAATCTACCCTCCATATACCCTCTACATTTACCACCAATGTCACACACAGATATCCTACAATCTACCCTCCATATACCCTCTACATTTACCACCGATGTCTCCCACAGATATCCTACAATCTACCCTCCATATACCCTCTACATTTACCACCAATGTCACACACAGATATCCTACAATCTACCCTCCATATACCCTCTACATTTACCACCGATGTCTCCCACAGATATCCTACAATCTACCCTCTACATTTACCACCAATGTCACACAGATATCCTACCCTCTACCCTCCATATACCCTCTACATTTACCACTAATGTCTCCCACAGATATCCTACAATCTACCCTCCATATACCCTCTACATTTACCACCAATGTCACACACAGTTATCCTACAATCTACCCTCCATATACCCTCTACATTTACCACCGATGTCACACACAGTTATCCTACAATCTACCCTCCATATACCCTCTACATTTACCACCAGTGTCACACATAGATATCCTACCCTCTACCCTCCATATACCCTCTACATTTACCACCAATGTCTCCCACAGATATCCTACAATCTACCCTCCATATACCCTCTACATTTACCACCAATGTCACACAGATATCCTACAATCTACCCTCCATATACCCTCTACATTTACCACCAATGTCACACAGATATCCTACAATCTACCCTCCATATACCCTCTACATTTACCACCAATGTCACACACAGTTATCCTACAATCTACCCTCCATATACCCTCTACATTTACCACCAGTGTCACACACAGATATCCTACAATCTACCCTCCATATACCCTCTACATTTACCACCGATGTCACACAGTTATCCTACAAACTACCCTCCATATACCCTCTACATTTACCACCAATGTCTCCCACAGATATCCTACAATCTACCCTCCATATACCCTCTACATTTACCACCAATGTCACACACAGTTATCCTACGATCTACCCTCCATATACCCTCTACATTTACCACCAATGTCACACACCGATATCCTACAATCTACCCTCCATATACCCTCTACATTTACCACCGATGTCACACACAGTTATCCTACAATCTACCCTCCATATACCCTCTACATTTACCACCGATGTCTCACACAGTTATCCTACAATCTACCCTCCATATACCCTCTACATTTACCACCAATGTCACACACAGTTATCCTACAATCTACCCTCCATATACCCTCTACATTTACCACCGATGTCTCACACAGATATCCTACAATCTACCCTCCATATACCCTCTACATTTACCACTGATGTCACACACAGATATCCTACAATCTACCCTCCATATACCCTCTACATTTACCACCAATGTCTCCCACAGATATCCTACAATCTACCCTCCATATACCCTCTACATTTACCACCAATGTCACACACAGATATCCTACAATCTACCCTCCATATACCCTCTACATTTACCACCAATGTCACACACAGATATCCTACAATCTACCCTCCATATACCCTCTACATTTACCACCAATGTCACACACAGATATCCTACAATCTACCCTCCATATACCCTCATAATTACCACCGATGTCACACACAGATATCCTACAATCTACCCTCCATATACCCTCTACATTTACCACCGATGTCACACACAGTTATCCTACAATCTACCCTCCATATACCCTCTACATTTACCACCAATGTCACACACAGTTATCCTACAATCTACCCTCCATATACCCTCTACATTTACCACCAATGTCTCACACAGTTATCCTACAATCTACCCTCCATATACCCTCTACATTTACCACCAATGTCACAAACACAGATATCCTACAATCTACCCTCCATATACCCTCTACATTTACCACCAATGTCACACAGATATCCTACAATCTACCCTCCATATACCCTCTACATTTACCACCAATGTCTCACACAGTTATCCTATAATCTACCCTCCATATACCCTCTACATTTACCACCAATGTCACACAGATATCCTACAATCTACCCTCCATATACCCTCTACATTTACCACCGATGTCACACACAGATATCCTACAATCTACCCTCCATATACCCTCTACATTTACCACCGATGTCACACACAGTTATCCTACAATCTACCCTCCATATACCCTCTACATTTACCACCGATGTCACACACAGTTATCCTACAATCTACCCTCCATATACCCTCTACATTTACCACCGATGTCACACACAGTTATCCTACAATCTACCCTCCATATACCCTCTACATTTACCACCGATGTCACACACAGATACCCTACAATCTACCCTCTACATTTACCACCGATGTCACACACAGTTATCCTACAATCTACCCTCCATATACCCTCAACATTTACCATCGATGTCACACACAGATACCCTACAATCTACCCTCTACATTTACCACCGATGTCACACACAGTTATCCTACAATCTACCCTCCATATACCCTCTACATTTACCACCAATGTCACACACAGTTATCCTACAATCTACCCTCCATATACCCTCTACATTTACCACCAATGTCACACACAGATATCCTACAATCTACCGTCCATATTCCCTCTACATTTACCACCAATGTCACACAGATATCCTACAATCTACCCTCCATATACCCTCTATATTTACCACCGATGTCACACACAGATATCCTACAATCTACCCACCATATACCCTCTACATTTACCACCAATGTCACACAGATATCCTACAATCTACCCTCCATATACCCTCTACATTTACCACCGATGTCACACACAGATATCCTTCAATCTACAGCTGGATGCCCTTCCCAACACATCTCACTTTACAGCATGAACTGGGAACAGTTTATTGTGACACCAAAACTATCACGTTACAGGGTGGACTGGGTGTATTTTGTTGTGACACCAACACTTCCACCTTATAGGGTGAACAGTACTTTTAGTCATGAGACCAGCACTACCACCTTACTGGATTGATCATCATCATCATCATTTTACGTCCACTTTTCCCTGCTTGCAAGGGTGAGACGGGTCTTATTCAGCACAGCATCTCTCCACTCGTCACGGTCCTTCGTCATCTCCACCGTGAGCTTCAGCAATCTGAGGTCTGTTCTCACCACCTCCGCCCATGTTTTTCGTGGTCTACCTCTACCACGTCTTCCTTCAACTGGCATTTCCTGGCACTTCTTCACCCATCGGTCATCCTCCATGCGCATCACATGTCCATACCACCTCAGTCTCCTCTCTCGCACACTACATTCTATCCCTCTCAGACACAGTTTCTCTCTCAACACATCACATGTCCATACCACCTCAGTCTCCTCTCCCGTACACTACATTCTATCCCTCTCAGACACAGTTTCTCTCTCAACACATCACATGTCCATACCACCTCAGTCTCCTCTCTCGCACACTACATTCTATCCCTCTCAGACACAGTTTCTCTCTCAACACATCACATGTCCATACCACCTCAGTCTCCTCTCTCGTACACTACATTCTATCCCTCTCAGACACAGTTTCTCTCTTAACACATCACATGTCCATACCACCTCAGTCTCCTCTCTCGCACACTACATTCTATCCCTCTCAGACACAGTTTCTCTCTCAACACATTACATGTCCATACCACCTCAGTCTCCTCTCCCGTACACTACATTCTATCCCTCTCAGACACAGTTTCTCTCTCAACACATCACATGTCCATACCACCTCAGTCTCCTCTCCCGCACACTACATTCTATCCCTCTCAGACACAGTTTCTCTCTCAACACATTTATGCTGGGTTGTTCACGCACATTGACACTGCACATCCAACGGGGCATGCTTGCCTCATTTCTCTCCAGCCGTCGCATATCCTCTGCAGTTGCTGCCCATGTCTCACTACCATGCAGCATCGCGCACCTCACACAGGCATCATACAACCGGCCTTTCATACGCAGGGAGAAACCCTTCTTTGTCAGAAGAGGAAGCAGCTCCCTAAACTTCTTCTAACCTGTCCTTATTCTAGATACTATGGCCTCGGAACGCCCCCCCCCCCCCCCTCCCAGGCTAATCTGATCTAGGTACCGGAAGCTATCCACCACTTCTATAGCACCCGCCTGCATTTTAAAAATGTGTCTATCAATGCGACTTCTACTGTCTAATTTCCCTGTACATCTACTGCATACATATTTCTCCCCACCTGTTAGTTGACTGGGTGTATATTGTTGTGATACCAACACTACCAATTTACAGGGTGCACAGTTATTTTATCATGACACCAGCACTACCACTTCGCAGTGTGTACTGAGTGTATTTTATCATGACACCAACACTACCACTTTACAGAGTGTACTGAGTGTATTTTATCGTGGCACCAATGCTTTACAGGGTGGACTTGGTGTATTTTGTCAGAACACCTACACTACCATCTTATAGGGTTTATTTTGTTGTGGCACCACTAACACTGATACTTCACTGAATTGAGAGAACACAGCTCTCATACTATGGACATGTGGTTAGAATATCTCAGGAAAGAATCTCTGAATTGAGAGATCACAGCTCTGATACTATAGACATGTGGTTAGAATGTCTCAGGAAAGAATCTCTGAATTGAGAGATCACAGCTCTGATACTATAGACATGTGGTTAGAATGTCTCAGGAAAGAATCTCTGAATTGAGAGATCACAGCTCTGATACTATGGACATGTGGTTAGAATGTCTCAGGAAAGAATCTCTGAATTGAGAGATCACAGCTTATACTATGGACATGTGGTTAGAATGTCTCAGGAAAGAATCTCTGAATTGAGAGATCACAGCTTATACTATGGACATGTGGTTAGAATGTCTCAGGAAAGAATCTCTGAATTGAGAGACCACAGCTCTCATACTATGGACATGTGGTTAGAATGTCTCAGGAAAGAATCTCTGAATTGAGAGACCACAGCTCTCATACTATGGACATGTGGTTAGAATGTCTCAGGAAAGAATCTCTGAATTGAGATACCACAGCTCCGATACTGTCGACTTGGTTAGAAGTCTCAGGAAAGAATCACTGGACAGGTTTTATGGACAAAACCGACTGCCAGGAGGCCCAGGGGTAGACCTTGAGCAAAATGGTTGGATAAAATCTATGACGTTGGCTCGTCTCACTTGGGGATCCAGCCAGATCTATTGGAGATGGTTGCTTCTGACTGGAAGAAGTGTTTGAGGGCACAACCCACATCACCCTCTCAGGAATAAGTGGGCAAATTAGAAGACTGTGCTTTTTGTCGTTGCACCCAAATGACCACTTTACAGTGTAGACTGGGTATATTTTATCATGACACCAACACTACCACTTTACAGTGTGGACTGGGTATATTTTATCATGACACCAACACTACCACTTTACAGTGTGGACTGGGTGCTTTTTGTCATGACACCGACACGACCACTATACAGTGTGGACTGGGTGCTTTTTGTCATGACACCTACATGACCACTTTACAGTGTGGACTGGGTGTCTTTTTGTCATGACACCAACATGACCACTTTACAGTGTGGACTGGGTGTCTTTTTGTTGTGACACCTACATGACCACTTTACAGTGTTAACTGGGTGGTTATTGTCATGACACCTGCATGACCACTTTACAGTGTGGACTGGGTGCTTTTTATTTTGACACCTACATGACCACTTTACAGTGTGGACTGGGTGGTTTTTGTCATGACACCAACATGACCACTTTACACTTTACAGGGTGGACTGGGAGCTCTTTGTCCTGTCACCAACGCAACCACTTTATAGTGTGGATGGTGCTTTTTGTCATGACACCAACATTTACTCTTTACAGGGTGGACTGGGTGCTTTTTATCTTGTTACCTATTCGACCACTTTACAGGGTGGACTGGGTGCTTTTTATTGTACGACCACTTGCTAAAGGCATTTTAAATTTGATGTAATGTTTCATTCATATGAAATCATTAGAATATATGCTATATATACACATATATATAACAAAGGAAGTGTGGTCAGGAACCAGGTGGACCATAAAGCACCAGAGTACTCAATACTTTGGGTTGTAGAGTGGGTAATAGGAAAAGTGTCAGGACTTTGATGGCTATTTCTGAAATAGCCGTCCAAACGGGTTGAGTTCTTCCATCGGGGTCCTGACTTTTTTCCTACATATATATATATGTGTGTGTGTCATCATCATCATCATCATCACCGTTTTACGTCCGTTCTTCCACGCTAGCATGGGTTAGACGGGTTGTCCTGTTGTGGGCAGTGTCTGGTCGGCTGACCATGCCTTGCTCATACAGGAACTGATTTGGCTTGATTTCTCCAGCTGGATGCCCTTCCTAACACCAACCTCATTTACAGTGTGTGCTGGGTGCTTTTTCGTGGCGCCTACACGTCCACTTTACAGTGTATGCTGGGTGCTTTTTTGCCGTGGCACCTCCACGACCACCTTGCGGTGGGGGTGTGTGGGGGCATATTGTCTATATGCTTCAGCTTGTGCAAGAGTTGTATTTAATTTGTTGAAATTCCGACAAACATAAATGTTTATAACTGATATAGAGCACTCAACAAGTTACTGGCGTAAATATACCAAGATAATAATTGTTTCTACTTTTGGCACAAGGCCAGCAATTAACCAGTGCATTACTGGTACTTCATTTTATCGACCCCGTAAGGATGAAAGGCAAAGTTAACCTCGGCGGGATTTGAACTCAGAATGGCAAGGGCTGTAACTCTATGCGTCAAAGCATGGCGTCCAACCCTCTACCGATACTGCCAATTCGTGGAAACTATATTTCATATGGGTATGTCATTATTCATAAAACAAATTTTGTATTTTATCTGATGAAAGCGCACCAAGATTTGCTTGGTCGCCCTTGAAATATATATAATAAAATAAATATGGTTTTATAAATATAGTTTCCATTTATTAATATCTTGGTACTATATATATATATATATATTAAAATTACAGATTAAAGTGTAAGCAAAGAATCGCTGCTTTCACCCTTAACGGGATCTTCTGAAATTTATATATTAAACATTGTTTACACTCGATTAATGTATTGAGTACTTTACTAACTGTGGGTACCCCCGATTGAACCCGGGATACACATACACACACACACATACATACATATATAGAGATAAATAGGTTTATATGGAGGAAAAAAAAAGGCTTCTACAAGACTAGAGCTGTTTCATTCGTATGAAATCATGAGGATATATGCTATATATAAATATATCGGTTTGCAGTTTAGTGTTCATACACAGTTAGACAACACTAACATAACATAACACAACACACTCATGCATACACACGTGCTTTTGCTGGGTTTGTTACCTCCTACCGCCTCTGTAGCTGTGTTCAGTGCTTGCTTGGCTGTTGGAAAGGAGAGAGAGAGACAGATGTGTGTGTGTGTATATATATATATAGAGAGAGAGATGTGTGTGTTTGTGTATATATAGAGAGAGAGATGTGTGTGTGTATATATATATATAGAGAGAGAAAGAGAGAGAGAGACAGATGTGCGTGTGTGTGTATATATATATAGAGAGAGAGAGAGAGATGTGTGTGTGTGTATATATATAGAGAGACAGATGTGCGTGTGTGTATATATATATATATATATATAGAGAGAGAGAGAGAGATGTGTGTGTGTGTATATATATATAGAGAGAGAGAGAGAAAGAGACATTGACATATATATATAGAGAGAGAGACATTGATATATATATATAGGGAGTGAGAAAAAATGACAGATATATATATATATATAGAGAGGGGGTCATGGAGTCAGAAAGAAAGACATATATATATATAGAGAGAGAGGGGGGTAGAATGAGAGTAGGCCGGGAGGTAAATTGTTTGGTTGGGGGAAGGGAAGACCTCGCTCACTAAATACAGTATAAAATAACTAGGTCATATTGTCTGGGTCAAGTTGGCTTCTCTCTCCCACCGCCACCAAATTCTCATATTTCTCTCTCTCTTATACCCCCTCCTTCTCTTTCTTATACTGTCTCCTACCGCCACCATCTTCTTATACCTCCTCCCTCTCTTTCTTATACTGTCTCCCTTTCTATCTCTCCCACCGCCACCATTTTATACCTCCTCCCTCTCTTTTTTATACTGTCTCCCTTTCTATCTCTCCCACCGCCACCATCTTCTTATACCCCTCCCTCTTTCTTATACTGTCTCCCTTTCTATCTCCCACCGCCACCATCTTCTTATACCCCTCCCTCTGTTTCTTATACTGTCTCCCTTTCTATCTCTCCCACCGCCACCATCTTCTTATACCCCTCCCTCTCTCTCTTATACTGTCTCTCCTCGCCACCATCTTATACCTCCTCCCTCTCTTTCTTATACTGTCTCCCTTTTTATCTCTCCCACCGCCACATCTTCTTATACCCCTCCCTCTCTTTCTATCTCTCCCACCGCCACCATCTTACACCTTATACCATCTCTCTCTTATACCCCTTCCCTCTCTTTCTTATACTGTCTCCCACCCTCTCTCTCTCTCCCACCGCTACCATGTTCTTACACCTTCCCTCTTTTTCTTATACTGTCTCCCTCTCTCTCTCTCTCTCCCTCCCACCGCTGCCGTCTTCTTCCCTCTCTTTCTTATACTCTCTCTCTCACCCCTCCTTCCCTCTCTTTCTTATACTGTCTTCCCCATCTCCCCCACCGCTACCATGTTTTTACACCTTCCCTCTTTTTCTTATACTGTCTCCCTCTCTCTCCCCCACCGCTACCGTCTTCTTCCCTCACTTATACTATCTCTCTCTCTCCTCCTTCCCTCTCTTTCTTATACTGTTTTCCTCTCGCTCTCTTTCTTATACTATCTTCCCTCTCTCCCACCTTCATCTATCTTTTCTCCTCCCTCCTCTTTCTCCTTATCCCTCACCCTCTTTTCTTATACTATCTCTCCCCCACCCCTCCATCTATTTTCCGTATCCCTTCCTCCCTCTTATACTATCTTCCCCCTTTTTCTTTTTCTCTTTTCTTTCTTCCTCTCTCTGCATGTCTTTGTCTTTCTTCCTTTCTTTTTCTTCTCTTTCCTCTTCCTTGTATTTTCTTACCTCTTTTTCTTCTTTCTCCCCCCTTCTCTCTCTTTGTTTATCAACCTCGTCTCTTTCCTCTCTTCCTTTTTCTGTCTTTCTCTCTTTCTCTCCTCCTTTCTTTGTTTCCTCCCCGTCTCTGTTTCTCTACCTCCTTCCACTTTCTCTCTCTCTCTCTCTCTTTCCTCCCTCTTTCTCTCTTCCCTTCAGTTTCGTTCTCTCTCTCTCTTCGTTCACTTATTCCTCTCTCTCTCTCTCTCCACACACACACACACACGTGTGTGTGTGCCATTGTAACGGTGTTTTTAGGACACACATTTATATATATTTACGAAACAGAAAACATCTTTTAATACAAATCATGTTTTATAGCTGTGTATGTATGTATGTGTATATATATTTATATATATATATGTGTGTGTCAGTATGTATGTATATGTGTATATATGTATGTATGTTTGTATGTATATATGTATGTTTGTGTCAGTATGTATGTATGTATATATATATATATATATATGTGTGCCAGTATGTATGTATATATGTATGTATGTATGTATATATATATATATATATATGTGTGTGTCAGTATGTATGTATATGTGTATGTATGTATGTATATATATATATATATATATGTGTGTGTCAGTATGTATGTATATGTGTATGTATGTTTGTATGTATATGTGTATATATGTATGTTTGTGTCAGTATGTATGTATATGTGTATATATGTATGTTTGTATATATATGTATGTTTGTATATATATATGTATGTTTGTATATATATATGTATGTTTGTATATATATATGTTTGTGTCAGTATGTATGTATATATGTATGTTTGTATATATATATGTTTGTGTCAGTATGTATGTATATGTGTATATATGTATGTTTGTATATATATATGTTTGTGTCAGTATGTATGTATATGTGTATATATGTATGTTTGTGTCAGTATGTATGTATATGTATATGTATGTTTGTATGTATATATGTATGTTTGTGTCAGTATGTATGTATATGTGTATATATGTATGTATGTATGTATATATGTATGTTTGTGTCAGTATGAATGTATATGTGTATATATGTATGTATGTATGCATGTATGTTTGTCTGTTGGGGTGATATATATTTATCCTTATCGAGCCCTCTTTGGATTTTAGTCTTCAAATTTATTATTATTACTATATATATATATATATATATGTGTGTATGTGTATGTTTGTGTGTATATATGTATGTGTATGTGTGTGTTTGTATATATATATGTGTGTATGTTTGTATATATATTTATACATACATGTGATGTGTATGTATATATGTGTATGTTTGTATATATATTTATACATATATGTGTATGTGTATATATATATATATGTATGTGTGTTTGTATATGTATGTGTGTGTGTGTTTGTATATATATATATATATGTGTGTATGTGTTTGTATATATATATATGTGTGTATGTGTTTGTATATATATATATATGTGTATGTGTTTGTATATATATTTATACATATATGTGTGTGTTACTGTGAATGCGTGGGTTAGCTTCCATCTCTCATCTTCCTCCTCTCTCATTCCTTTTATTATTTCACTCTCTATATCTCCCCCTCTTTCCTTATCTTATATATTATTCGTCTTTTCATCTCTTACCTCCCATTTCCCCCTCCCTTTGTCTCTATATAATTTTATTTTCACTCTTACTACTCCCCTTCTGTTTTTACTTGTACAGTTATGTTCCCCTGTCTGTAATCTTACCGTTTCTTTTCCCCCTCTGTCTTATTAGTCTTTTGTTCGTCTTACTACACCTCTTCCTCTCTTCGCCTTTGTTTTTACGTATTACTCTTTCTACACCTCCGTCTTTATGTATTACTCTTTCTACACCTCCGTCTTTATGTATTACTCTTTCTACACCTCCCTCTTTACTATTACTCTTTCTACACTTCCCTCTTTACGTATTACTCTTTCTACACCTCCCTCTTTATGTATTACTCTTTCTACACCTCCCTCTTTATGTATTACTCTTTCTACACCTCCCTCTTTACTATTACTTTTTCTACACTTCCCTCTTTACTGTTACTCTTTCTACACCTTCTATACGTATCACTCTTTCTACACCTCCCTTTATTTATATTACTCTTTCTACTCCTCCCTTTATTTATATTACTCTTTCTACACCCCCTCCAAATTGCTGGCCTTGTGCCAAAAGTAGAAACTATTACTATTAAAAGGTGAGACGCCATGCTTTGCAGCATAGAGTTACGGCCCTTTACGTTATGAGTTCAAATCCCGTCGAGGTTAACTTTGCCTTTCATCCTTACGGGGTCGATAAAATAAAGTACCAGTAATACACTGGGTAATTGCTGGCCTTGTGCCAAAAGTAGAAACAATTAGTAGTAGTAGTAGTAGTAGTAGGTTAGTAGCCTCTGTAGTGTTTGACAAAATACCTGGCGGTGTTTAATCCCCCCCTCTTGTGCAACATGTGGCCATACTTGTATTGTTTTTACAGTCATGTGTTATTGTTGTTAGTGTTCTTGTTGGTGTTGGTGTTGTTGTTGGTGTTGTTGTTGGTGGTGGTGGTGTTGGTGTTGGTGGTGTTGGTGTTGGTGTTGTTGTTGTTGTATGGTGGTGTTGTTGGTGTTGGTGTTGTTGGTGGTGTTGTTATTGGTGTTGTTGTTGGTGGTGTTGTTGGTGTTGGTGGTGTTGTTGTTGTTGTTGGTGGTGGTGTTATTGGTGGTGTTATTGGTGTATGGTGGTGTTGTTGGTGGTGGTGTTGGTGTTGGTGTTGTTATTGGTGTTGGTGTTGTTGGTGGTGGTGTTGTTGTATGGTGTTGGTGTTGTTGTTGTTGGTGGTGTTATTGGTGTATGGTGTTGGTGTTGTTGTTGTTGTTGGTGTTGTTGTATGGTGTTGGTGTTGTTATTGGTGTTGGTGTTGTTGGTGGTGGTGTTGTTGTATGGTGTTGGTGTTGTTGTTGTTGTTGGTGTTGTTGTATGGTGTTGGTGTTGTTGTTGTTGTTGGTGGTGGTGTTGGTGGTGTTGGTGTTGGTGGTGTTGGTGTTGGTGGTGGTGTTGTTATTGGTGTTGGTGTTGGTGTTGTTGTTGTTGTTGGTGTTGTTGGTGGTGGTGTTAGTGTTGGTGGTGTTGTTGTTGTTGGTGTTGTTAGTGTTGGTGGTGTTAGTGTTGTTGTTGGTGTTGTTATTGGTGTTGTTGGTGGTGTTGTTGTTGGTGTTGTTGGTGTTGTTATTGGTGTTGGTGTTGTTGGTGGTGTTGTTGGTGTTGTTATTGGTGTTGGTGTTGGTGTTGTTGGTGTTGTTATTGGTGTTGGTGGCGTTGTTGTTGGTATTGGTGGTGGTGTTGTTATTGGTGGTGTTGTTGGTGTTGTTGGTGGTGTTGTTGTTGGTGTTGATGTTATTGGTGGTAGTGGTGTTGTTGTTGTTATTGATGGTGTTGTTGGTGTTGTTACTGTTGGTGTTATTGGTGGTGGTAGTGGTGTTGTTGGTGTTATCGGTGTTGGTGTTGTTGGTGTTATTGATGTTGTCATTTTGGTGTCGTCGATGGTGTTATTGTTGTCAGGGGAGCCCCACTGTGCCAGGAATCAAACTCACTACCTCGAGAACGTTAGTAGAACACTCTAACCACTGAGCCACCTGTATTCACACACACACACACACCTACACCTATACATATACATATACTCATACCCCCCCCCCCCCACACACACACACACATATATAGTTACTTATATATATGTATTCACACACACACACACACACACACACACACACACACACACACACAGACCCATGCTAGCGTGGAAAATGGACGTTAAACGATGATGATGATGATGACAGATGTAAATATATATATATGTATGCAGGGCAATAAAAAATTGATGGAAGCAATGGAATAGGTAGACCCAGAAAGACCTGGAACGAGGTGATAAAAGCTGACTTTGCACACTCG
>OZ024766.1:9758814-9783814 GCA_964016885.1 Eledone cirrhosa
ATTTTCACAGTAAAGGCTTTACCTCACATAATATCTCACATAACATTTACATTACTCTATATATACTATTGTATTTTCACAGTAAAGGCTTTACCTTACATAATATCTCACATAACATTTACATTACTCTATATATACTATTGTATTTTCACAGTAAAGGCTTTACCTTACATAATATCTCGCATAACATTTACATTACTCTATATATACTATTGTATTTTCACAGTAAAGGCTTTACCTCACATAATATCTCACATAACATTTACATTACTCTATATATACTATTGTATTTTCACAGTAAAGGCTTTACCTCACATAATATCTCACATAATATAGAACCTATTAGATTTTGATATTATTTATTTTGATAACAATACCTTAACAACAGTCTGAGCAGCCAGTTACAGCCAGTTTTAACAGAAAGAAGTGAGAGAATTCTGCCCGGTTTAAATTAAATGCTAAAGGGTTAAGTGAAGAAAGGCCTTGCACACACTCTGAATAACAATGATCGGTATCCAAAATGAAGTACAGGTCAACATTATTGGCTGTCATCGAGTTACAGGACTTACATCAGAATTTTACTTCTAGAACAGCGTTTCTCAACCAGTGTGTCCCCGGAACCCTAGGATTCCGCAAGAGGTCGCTAGGGGTTCCGCGAGAACCAGTGATAAATAAACTAATGTATTTCTTAAAAGTAATTTTTTGTTTAATTATATGTTCGTCATTTTATTCTGCATTACGGCATATTGTCGGGAAATCCTTGTTTATTTTAAGAAAGGCTTTAACCCCTTATATTATTTAAAACTAGGTCAATATAAGACATAGATATTAATTGTTTCTACTTTAGGCACAAGGCCAGCAAATACTCCAGTGTATTACTGGTACTTTATTTTATCAACCCTCTAACAATTGTTTCTACTTTAGGCACAAGGCCAGCAATTACCCCAGTGTATTACTGGTACTTTATTTTATCAACCCTGTAACAATTGTTTCTACTTTTGGCACAAGGCCAGCAAATACCCCAGTGTATTACTGGTACTTTATTTTATCAACCCTGTAACAATTGTTTCTACTTTAGGCACAAGGCCAGCAATTACCCCAGTGTATTACTGGTACTTTATTTTATCAACCCTGTAACAATTGTTTCTACTTTTGGCACAAGGCCAGCAATTACCCCAGTGTATTACTGGTACTTTATTTTATCAACCCTGTAATAATTGTTTCTACTTTTGGCACAAGGCCAGCAATTACCCCAGTGTATTACTGGTACTTTATTTTATCAACCCTGTAATAATTGTTTCTACTTTAGGCACAAGGCCAGCAATTACCCCAGTGTATTACTGGTACTTTATTTTATCAACCCTGTAACAATTGTTTCTACTTTAGGCACAAGGCCAGCAAATACCCCAGTGTATTACTGGTAGTTTATTTTATCAACCCTGTAATAATTGTTTCTACTTTAGGCACAAGGCCAGCAAATACCCCAGTGTATTACTGGTAGTTTATTTTATCAACCCTGTAATAATTGTTTCTACTTTAGGCACAAGGCCAGCAAATACTCCAGTGTATTACTGGTACTTTATTTTATCAACCCTGTAATAATTGTTTCTACTTTTGGCAGAAGGCCAGCAATTACCCCAGTGTATTACTGGTACTTTATTTTATCGACCCCCGTAAGGATGAAAGGCAAAGTTAACTTCGGCATAGATATTAATTGTTTCTACGTTAGGCACAAGGCCAGCAATTACCCCAGTGTATTACTGGTACTTCATTTTATCGAGTACCAGTAATGCACTGGGTAATTGCTGGCCTTGTGCCTCGGCATAGATATTAATAATGGTATATAATAATTTTTATGTAGGGGTTCCCTGAGACATGAACCCATTTCAAGGGTTCCACAAGGGTAAAAATGTTGAGAAACGATGTCCTAACAAGACCTAGAGGGTATCTTGGCAGTGGAATTTGGGGACTGGGGACTGGGGACTGTCTGAAAACTTGTCGCTATTGAATCTGTGTGTGTATGTGTATGTGTGTGTGTGTGTGTATATATACATGTGTGTATTGAATATAAATATATATATATACGTGTGTGTATTTCTATTGTGTATCTTGTTGTTGTTACTGTTGTTGATAGTGTTTCTGTAGTTATTGTTGGAGGTGATGATGATGTCGCTGTTGTTTTTACTGTTGCTGTTGATGCTGCTGCTGCTGTTGTTGTTATTGATGATGTTGTTGTTGTTACTGGTGTTGGTGTTGTTTTTACTGTTGTTGGTGTTGTTGTTATTGATGCTGCTGTTGTTTATGTTGTTATTGTTACTGTTGTTGTTATTGTTGCTGTTGTTGTTATTAATACTGTTGTTGGTGTTGTTGCTGTTGTTGTTATTGGTGTTGTTGTTGCTGTTGTTGTTGTTATTGGTGTTGTTGTTGCTGTTGTTGTTGTTGTTATTAGTGTTGTTGTTGTTGTTACTGTTGTTGTTATTGGTGCTGTTGTTACTGTTGTTGTCGTTACTGTTGTTGTTATTGTTAGTTGTTGTTACTGGTGTTGTTGTTGGTGTTACTGGTGTTGGTGTTGTTGTTACTGGTGTTGTTATTGTTAGTTGTTGTTATTGGTGTTGTTGTGGTTACTGTTGTTGGTGTTGTTGTTGTTGGCCAGACTTTCCCCCTATCAGGTCCACACACCTCCCAAAACAAGGTACAGCATGGCCAACAAGCCACACCCTTCTTATATCGGCACCACGCAGCCCCACACTGTAAACGTAGTTGGTGTTAGGAAGGGTATCCAGCTGTAAAAATACACCCCAACCAAAATATAGTGTGATGGACATACAGAAACACTCTCTTTCTCTATCTCTCTCACAAAAACTATAAGTACGAAGCTGACTTTTGGGATTTTAAGTGCTAAGAGTGTATGTATGTATATATATAGATATATATAGAAAAAAAAGAACAAAAAAAAACTACTCCCAGTCCACGCTGTAATGTGGCCGTGTAGGTAACACGGTAAAAAGTTCCCAGTTCCACACTGTAAATGTGGTTGGTGTTAGGAAGAGCATCCAGCCGTAGAAAACCTGCCAGACAGTCCTATACGAGCGAGACACGGTCACCCGACCAACCTTGCCTCAAATGTCCATCTTCCACGCTAGTATGGGTTAGACGGGAGTTATCCCGTCTAACCCATACTAGCGTGGAAGATGGACGTTAAACGATGATGATGATGATATAGACCGGGTGATGTGCTGTTTCCTTGAGCAAGACACTTTATTTCACATTGCTCCAGTTTACTCAGCTGTAGAAATGAGATGATTGGGACTGGGGTCCCTATCATTCCACTGTAAAGTGGTCGTGGAGGTGCCACAGCAAAAAGGCACCCAGCACTCACTGTAAATGAGGTTGGTGTTAGGAAGGGCATCCAGCTGTAGAAATCAAGCCAGAATCAGTTCCCGTCCCACCCTTGCAAGCAGGGAAAAGCAGATGTAAAATGAAATGAAAAAGTGAAATGATATATAATAACGCACATGGTATTTGAACTTAGCGTGTCTCACAAACTTACACCACTAAAAATAGCAGCCAGGTTTACTCGACATTTGAATTAGCTCAACAAATTAACGGAGCCGAATATATCAAAGGTATATATTGAGTTAGAAACTCAAAATAGTCTCTTACAATAAAATAGCTCTAAGAAAGAGATTTTTCCGAGCCGTATATTATAATTCTAGGAAAAATCTCTTTCCTAGAGCTATTTTATTGTAAGAGATGCAGTCCCTAGGGCATTGAAAATTTGAAATTTGTTTTGCTCAGAACACCCACAGGACCATAAATATTACATGTGTAAAGTTTGAAAACAATCGGTAGGGTGGTTCTCGAGTTTTAGGCAGCTGACTGACAGACAGACATTCTCTATTTTAGATATATAAACTAGCAGAAAACCACCCAGCGGCCGGTTTTCTGCTAGTCTATATATCTAAAACAGAGAATGTCTGTCTGTCTGTCTGTCAGCTCACTAAAACTTGAGAACCATCCAACCGATTGTTTTCAAACTTTAGACATGTAATACTTATGGTCCTGTGAGTGTTTTGAGCAAGAATTATTTCAAATTTTCAATGCCCTAGGGACCGCATTAGGCGATTTAGCGTTCTCTCTATATAATTCTTAGTCTTTCTTTTTAGATAGATACATAGATATAACGTTGCGCCTTTATAATATCTGTCTGTATGTCTGTCTGTCTGCATTACGTCATTATGACGCACTCAGTGTGTGTGTGTGTGTGTGTATATATATATATGTATCGTAATGCAGACAGCAAGACATAGCTTTCCTTCCCCTCTTCCAGCGTCTCTCTCTCTCCCTGCCGCTATCCCCCTCTTGTAGTCTGTCTCTTTCTTTCACTCTCACTCTCACTCTCACTCTCTCTCTACGCGTCGGACAGACAGACAGACAGAGAAATTGCTGGTTATATATTATAAGGAGATATAAAGGTGGTGGACAGACAGACTAAGAAACAGCTCTTCTTTTTATAAAATAGCTTCTAACAGTCTGTCATTGTTGTTCCCGTTGCAGCTCTTTAGATGGTCGGTTACAAGTGTCCCACCGTAAGGGTCACCCTCATGTCATATACTGTAGACTGTGGCGGTGGCCTGACTTACAGAACCATCAGGAACTGAGGGCTGTGGAAAACTGTGAGTACGCATACCATCTGAAACGAGAAGAGGTTTGTGTGAACCCTTACCACTATACCAGAGTGGAGGCCCCAGGTGAGTGTATATATATATATATATGTGTGTGTGTGTGTGTGTGTATGTTTTTACTGTATTGTTTTGCTGGCATACCGGTAAAATTAGTCGTGCTAGTTGTACCATTATACCATTGACAGTAATGTTCTGCCTCTTGAACAATACCACCACCACTACCACTACCACCATCAACACCACTACCACTACTACCACTACCACCATCAACACCACTACCACTACTAACACTACCACCATCACTACCACTACCAACACTGCCACCATCACTACCACTACTAACACTACCACCATCACTACCACTACTAACACTACCACCATCACTACCACTAACAACACTACCACCATCACTACAACTACTAACACTACCACCATCACTACCACTAACAACACTACCACCATCACTACAACTACTAACACTACCACTACTAACACTACCACCATCAACACCACTACCACTACTAACACTACCACCATCACTACCACTACTAACACTACCACCATCACTACCACTACTAACACTACCACCATCACTACCACTACTAACACTACCACTACTAACACTACCACCACCACTACTAACACTACCACCATCACTATCACTACTAACACTACCACCATCAACACCACTACCACTACTAACACTACCACCATCACTAACACTACCACCATCACTACCACTACTAACACTACCACTACTAACACTACCACCACCACTACTAACACTACCACCATCACTATCACTACTAACACTACCACCATCAACACCACTACCACTACTAACACTACCACCATCACTAACACTACCACCATCACTACCACTACTAACACTACCACTACTAACACTACCACCATCACTACCACTACTAACACTACCACTACTAACACTACCACCATCACTACCACCAACACTACCACCACCACTACTAACACTACCACCATCACTACCACTACTAACACTACCACCATCACTACCACTACTAACACTACCACTACTAACACTACCACCACCACTACTAACACTACCACCATCACTATCACTACTAACACTACCACCATCACTACCACCAACACTACCACCACCACTACTAACACTACCACCATCACTACCACTACTAACACTACCACTACTAACACTACCACCACCACTACTAACACTACCACCATCACTATCACTACTAACACTACCACCATCACTACCACCAACACTACCACCACCACTACTAACACTACCACCATCACTACCACTACTAACACTACCACCATCACTACCACTATTAACACTACCACTACTAACACTACCACCATCACTACCACTACCACCAACACTACCACCACCACCACTACCACTACTAACACTACCACCAACACTACCACCATCACTACCACCAACCCTACCACTACTAACACTACCACTACTAACACTACCACCACTACCACTACCACCACCACCACCACTACCACTACCACCACCACCACTACCACCACCATACCTCTCTATATATATATCTCCCTCTCTATTTCAGTCCTACCACCGGTGCTGGTACCTCGACACCAACCCAATGATATTCCAGCCCGGGAAAACTTCCCCCCCCTGACCGACTATGCAACCACGGTCCCCAACACAGATTTTCCGGCTGGAGTTGACGAAAATACGTTCAACATACCAGGTACCTTTTGCTCTTCCTTTTTAACTGTTTCAAAGGGTCAACTAACCCCTATTTTTTAAGATATTAGCTGCTAAATCATTCCTCATTTTAAAGAGTTCCCATTTAAATTAAAACCTTCCAACATAATTTTATATAAAGACCCTACATTAAGTTACTATCTTCGTAATGAAATAATTTTAGTAAATCCCTCAAAATTCTTTGTTAATTAATTGAAATACATGGCTCCAGTTTAAACTTACTATCTTAGTAATGAAATAATTTTAGTAAATCCCTCAAAATTCTTTGTTAATTAATTGAAATACATGGTTCCAGTTTAAACTTAAAATCTTCCAACATAATTTTATATAAGAACCCTACATTAAGTTATTATCTTAGTAATGAAATAATTAATAATTTTAGTAAATCCCTCAAAATTCTTCATTAATTAATTGAAATACATGGTTCCAGTTTAAACTTAAAATCTTCCAACATAATTTTATATAAGGACCCTACATTAAGTTATTATCTTAGTAATGAAATAATTAATAATTTTAGTAAATCCCTCAAAATTCTTCATTAATTAATTGAAATACATGGTTCCAGTTTAAACTTAAAATCTTCCAACATAATTTTATATAAGGACCCTACATTAACTTACTATCTTAGTAATGAAATAATTAATAATTTTAGTAAAACCAGCTCTGGTTCTTTGAAACAAAACCTCTTGTTTTAACCCTTTAGCAATTATAAAACCGTGATATTGTCGGGCAGAAGTGTGTCCGTAATGATGATGGTGTACTTGCCATCACTGATGCTGATGAGAAGGTAACTTGGAAGTGTCACTACAAGAGGCTACTAAATGAGGAGAATAAATGGGAAAAAAATAGTCTGCCCCAAATCGATCCAATAGAAGGACCAGCAGTGCAAGTTGAAGGTAGTATAAGAAGTAAGGCAATCAAAGATATGAAAACAGGCAAGACAGCTGGGCCTTCGGAGATAGTTGCTGAAATGCTGAAAGCATCTGGAATGGTGGGACACACTATGGTCACCCGGATAGTAAACCAAGTCATACAGAATGGGGTTATACCAAATGACTGGCGTAGCAGCATCATCATTAACTGCTACAAGGGTAAAGGAGATGCCCTAGATAGGGGAAACTATAGAGGTATTAAATTGATTGACCAGGTCATGAAGGTCACAGAAAGAGTTATAGCACAACTAATCAGAGAGTGAATATAGGGTACTGGTCCCCTCTGGCAAATGGCCATGCTCAGTGTGTAGGAAAGGAGTAGGCAGAAATTCCATATGTCCCAAATGCAAACTATGGGTACATAAAAGATGTAGTGGGATCACAGGTAAGCTATCTAAGAAGGTAGACGTTATATGTGGCCGATGCTCAGGCAAAATAAGTAGCAAGCGCCCACAGGATACTAGCTCCCTCTATTGCCCAGATGGTTCTATAGAAATAGTGGATACCGTCCGTTACCTGTGTGACAAAATCAGCAGTGGTGGAGGGTGCTCTGAAAGTACAGTAGCCAGAGTCAGAACGGGATGGAAAAAGTTCAGAGAGCTTATACCACTGTTGGCCACTAAAGGTTTCTCTCTAAAAATGAAAGGCAGATTGTATGATGCCTGTATACGAACAGCAATGCTACGTGGCAGACCCAGAAAAACCTGGGACGATTTGATAGATTCCGACTTCACACACTTACACCTCTCCAAGACAATCTCACTGGACCGAGAGCTTTGGCGCTAGGCAGTAATACAGAAGACCCGCCTTACCTAAGTAAAAAAGGGAAACTTACAGTCAGTAGGCACCTCTTAATCAAATATACACCCCCACCCCATCCACACCACCCCCTTCAATGTGAAGTTATGTTGGTACCACAACATCCAGTCCTAAATAAATGAGGTTGTGTAGGTGTCACAACAAAGGAACACACAGTCCACGCTGTAATGTGGCCGTGTAGGTAACACGGTAAAAACCTCCCAGTCCAGACTGTAAATGTGGTTGGTGTTAGGAAGGGCATCCAGCCGTAGAAAACCCGCCAGACAGTCCTATACGAGCAAGACAACCAATCTTGCCTCAAGTGGGACAATTCCCGTCTAAACCCCATGCAAGCGTGGAAGATGGACGTCAAATGGTGGCTACACCCGATATGCCACCTCCATACACACATGCATGTATATATGTGTCTGTGTGTATATCATGACGCATACACTGTTCACTTTCCTGACATTTGTACATTATTCTATGTACTATACATGCGCCTTTGATGAGTTGTAGTGCACCTGAGCACTGTACACAATTTCATTATTATTGAATGGGCCTACTCTGAGTATGTGTCTGTAAATTAAAGGTGGAAAACTGGGAGAGGGCACTTGCCCTGGTGGTCAGGGTCACTGTGGCCTTTTAGTGGGCTTTCTCCACGAATGTCCCTCGGAAGTCTCCCCCCTATTGGGGAATTTTTTCATGGTTCTATTATTACATCCTCTGTTTCTTGTTTTTTTTTACACGCAGAAATGCCCATTTATACCGTTCTGTACTGTCCTTAATGTCTACTTTGTGTAAACCCCTGTGGTTAATAAAGAAAGCATTATTATTATTATTATTATTATTATGATTACTCTATATTTTCTATGGTATTTTCACAGTATAGGTCTTATCTGACATAATTATCTCGCATAATAACGAACCTACAAGATTTTGCTATTATCTATTTTGAGAACAATACCTTAACATCAGTATGAGCAACTGGTTAGAGCCAGTTTGAACAGAAAGAGGTGAAAGAATTCTGGCCAGATACGGCCGGTTTAAATGCTGAAGGTTTAATGTGTGACGAAAGATGTGTGATTTGGCTGCTGTTTTTTACATATCAATCATGGATACCTTTGCTTTAATTCCAGAAACTCCACCACCCGGTTACATTAGTGAGGATGGTGAAACCACAGATAATCAAGGAATGGGTAGGTATTTCTTGTCTTTTGTGGAGGGTTCGTCTTTATATTTGGTAGGTGAGCATTCAGTAATCTGAAGAAGGGAGTTGGGTGTAAAAACCAAACTCGCTGTCTTCAATTCGGTATTTGTCCCAACCCTTGCCTACGGTTGTGAATCTTGGGTAATGACCGAAAGAAATCGATCGCGAATACAAGCAGCCGAAATAGGGTTCCTTCGAAGGGTCTTTGGAGTAAGGTTACTCGATAAAGTGTGTAGCTGGGACCTCAGTGAGTCACTCCAAGTAGAGCAGCTACTTTTCTGAATTGAGAGATCACAGCTCTGATACTACAGACATGTGGTTAGAATGTCTTATGAAAGAATCTCTGAATTGAGAGATCACAGCTCTGATACTATGACATGTGGTTAGAATGTCTCATGAAAGAATCTCTGAATTGAGAGATCACAGCTCTGATACTATGGACATGTGGTTTGAATGTCTCAGGAAAGAATCTCTGATTTGAGAGATAACAGCTCTGATACTACAGACATGTGGTTAGAATGTCTCAGGAAAGAATCTCTGAATTGAGAGATCACAGCTCTGATACTATGGACATGTGGTTAGAATGTCTCAGGAAAGAATCTCTGAATTGAGAGATCACAGCTCTGATACTATGGACATGTGGTTAGAATGTCTCAAGAAAGAATCTCTGATTTGAGAGATAACAGCTCTGATACTACAGACATGTGGTTAGAATGTCTCAGGAAAGAATCTCTGAATTGAGAGATCACAGCTCTGATACTATGGACATGTGGTTAGAATGTCTCAGGAAAGAATCTCTGATTTGAGAGATAACAGCTCTGATACTACAGACATGTGGTTAGAATGTCTCAGGAAAGAATCTCTGAATTGAGAGATCACAGCTCTGATACTATGGACATGTGGTTAGAATGTCTCAGGAAACAATCTCTGAATTGAGAGATCACAGCTCTGATACTATGGACATGTGGTTAGAATATCCCAGGAAAGAATCTCAGGACTATCTGGCAGGTTTTCTACAGCTGGATGCCCTTCCTAACACCAACCTAATTTACAGTGAGTGCTGGGTGCTTTCTTTGCCGTGGCACCTCCATGACCACTTTACAGTGGAATGATAGGGACCCCAGTCCCTATCATCTCATTTCTACAGCTGAGTAAACTGGAGCAATGTGAAATAAAGTGTCTTGCTCAAGGAAACAACACATCACCCGGTCTGAGAATTGAACTCACAACTTTTCGAGCCATGTGCCTCTATATATATATATATGTGTGTGTCTGTGTAAAAGGTAAACAGAAATAACAACACAATTGGTACAGTATATGGAAGGTATATATTAGGTTAAAGCTTGGACTAGCAGGAAGAGGGTCTTAACGTTTTGGATGCTAGTCCTTCATCAGAAGAAAGAATGAGAAATAAGATAGATTGAGGGGACGGGCGGGGTGGTATTGGAAAAAATGTCTTTAGATAAAAATAACAGGTCCATTCATGTTGACATCATATATTAATAACATTTTAAGAGGTTTTCTTTGGTCTATTTCAGATGGTGTTGACTTGTCTCCTAGTCCTCCAATAGGTAAGGTTGTTGTTGTTACTGTTGTAGAGGTGTTCTGTAGTTAAATAACCACCACCAACACCACCACACACAATAGCACCATCACTACTACCGCTAACACAACCACCACCACCACCACCACCACCACTACCAACACCACACACAATAGCACCATCACTACTACCACCACCACCACCACCACACACAATAGCACCATCACTACTACCACCACCACTACCAACACCACACACAATAGCACCATCACTACTACCACCACCACTACCAACACCACACACAATAGCACCATCACTACTACCACCACCACCACCACCACCACCACACACAATAGCACCATCACTACTACCACCACCAACACAACCACCACTACCACCACCAATACAACCACTACTACTACAAACATAACCACCACCACTACTACTACTACCACCACCAACACAACCACCACTACCACCACCACCAACACAACCACCACTACTACTACAAACACAACCATCACTACTACTACCAACACAACCACCACCACTACTACCAACACAACCACCACCACTACTACCACCACCAACACAACCACTACTACCACCACCACCAACACAACCACTACTACTACCACCACCACCAACACAACCACTACTACCACCACCAACACAACCACTACTACCACCGCTACTACTACAAACACAACCATCACTACTACCACAACCACTACTACCATCACCACTACCACCAACACAACCACCACCAACACAACCATCACCACCACCACCACCACAACCATCTCTCTTTCTTTATATTTCTCACCTCCACCCTCTATCTACATAACCTACATACTCCTTCCTTATTGTACCTTTTCAGATGCTCAACCTGTGACATATCGGGAGCCAGACTTCTGGTGTTCGATAGCCTACTATGAACTAAACACCAGGGTGGGTGAGACCTTTCATGCTTCCCAACCATCCCTAACGGTCGATGGATTCACAGACCCTTCAAACTCCGAACGATTCTGTCTCGGTCTCTTGTCTAACATCAACAGGACCCAACAGGTAGAAATGACGAGAAGACATATAGGTAAAAATAGGGTTTTATTTTCATTAAAATATTTAGGGGTTTAATAAAAACAGGTACAATTGACGAGAAGACATATAGGTAAAAATAGGGTTTTATTTTCATTAAGATATTTTGGGGTTTAATAAAAACAGGTAGAAATGACGAGAAGACATATAGGTAAAGAAAGGGTTTTATTTTCATTAAAATATTTAGGGATTTAATAAAAACAGGTAGAAATGACGAAGACATATAGGTAAAAATAGGGTTTTATTTTCATTAAAATATTTTGGGGTTTAATAAAAACAGGTAGAAATGACCAGAAGACATATAGGTAAAAATAGGGTTTTATTTTCATTAAAATATTTTGGGGTTTAATAAAAACAGGTAGAAATGACGAGAAGACATATAGGTAAAAATAGGGTTTTATTTTCATTAAAATATTTAGGGGTTTAATAAAAACAGGTAGAAATGACCAGAAGACATATAGGTAAAAATAGGGTTTTATTTTCATTAAGATATTTTGGGATTTAATAAAAACAGGTAGAAATGACGAAGACATATAGGTAAAAATAGGGTTTTATTTTCATTAAAATATTTAGGGGTTTAATAAAAACAGGTAGAAATGACCAGAAGACATATAGGTAAAAATAGGGTTTTATTTTCATTAAGATATTTTGGGGTTTAATAAAAACGGGTAGAAATGACCAGAAGACATATAGGTAAAAATAGGGTTTTATTTTCATTAAGATATTTTGGGGTTTAATAAAAACAGGTAGAAATGACGAGAAGACATATAGGTAAAAATAGGGTTTTATTTTCATTAAGATATTTTGGGGTTTAATAAAAACAGGTAGAAATGACGAGAAGACATATAGGTAAAAAAAGGGTTTTATTTTCATTAAAATATTTTGGGGTTTAATAAAAACAGGTAGAAATGACGAGAAGACATATAGGTAAAGAAAGGGTTTTATTTTCATTAAGATATTTTGGGATTTAATAAAAACAGGTAGAAATGACGAAGACATATAGGTAAAAATAGGGTTTTATTTTCATTAAAATATTTAGGGGTTTAATAAAAACAGGTAGAATTGACGAGAAGACATATAGGTAAAAATAGGGTTTTATTTTCATTAAGATATTTTGGGGTTTAATAAAAACAGGTAGAAATGACGAGAAGACATATAGGTAAAGAAAGGGTTTTATTTTCATTAAGATATTTTGGGGTTTAATAAAAACAGGTAGAAATGACGAGAAGACATATAGGTAAAAAAAGGGTTTTATTTTCATTAAAATATTTTGGGGTTTAATAAAAACAGGTAGAAATGACGAGAAGACATATAGGTAAAAATAGGGTTTTATTTTCATTAAAATATTTTGGGGTTTAATAAAAACAGGTAGAAATGACGAGAAGACATATAGGTAAAAATAGGGTTTTATTTTCATTAAAATATTTAGGGGTTTAATAAAAACAGGTAGAAATGACCAGAAGACATATAGGTAAAAATAGGGTTTTATTTTCATTAAGATATTTTGGGGTTTAATAAAAACAGGTAGAAATGACCAGAAGACATATAGGTAAAAATAGGGTTTTATTTTCATTAAGATATTTTGGGGTTTAATAAAAACAGGTAGAAATGACCAGAAGACATATAGGTAAAAATAGGGTTTTATTTTCATTAAGATATTTTGGGGTTTAATAAAAACAGGTAGAAATGACCAGAAGACATATAGGTAAAAATAGGGTTTTATTTTCATTAAGATATTTTGGGGTTTAATAAAAACAGGTAGAAATGACCAGAAGACATATAGGTAAAAATAGGGTTTTATTTTCATTAAAATATTTTGGGGTTTAATAAAAACAGGTAGAAATGACGAGAAGACATATAGGTAAAAATAGGGTTTTATTTTCATTAAAATATTTAGGGGTTTAATAAAAACAGGTAGAAATGACCAGAAGACATATAGGTAAAAATAGGGTTTTATTTTCATTAAAATATTTTGGGGTTTAATAAAAACAGGTAGAAATGACGAGAAGACATATAGGTAAAAATAGGGTTTTATTTTCATTAAAATATTTTGGGGTTTAATAAAAACAGGTAGAAATGACGAGAAGACATATAGGTAAAAATAGGGTTTTATTTTCATTAAAATATTTTGGGGTTTAATAAAAACAGGTAGAAATGACGAGAAGACATATAGGTAAAGAAAGGGTTTTATTTTCATTAAGATATTTTGGGATTTAATAAAAACAGGTAGAAATGACGAGAAGACATATAGGTAAAAAAAGGGTTTTATTTTCATTAAAATATTTTGGGGTTTAATAAAAACAGGTAGAATTGACGAGAAGACATATAGGTAAAAATAGGGTTTTATTTTCATTAAAATATTTAGGGGTTTAATAAAAACAGGTAGAAATGACGAGAAGACATATAGGTAAAAAAGGGTTTTATTTTCATTAAAATATTTTGGGGTTTAATAAAAACAGGTAGAAATGACGAGAAGACATATAGGTAAAAATAGGGTTTTATTTTCATTAAAATATTTAGGGGTTTAATAAAAACAGGTAGAAATGACGAGAAGACATATAGGTAAAAATAGGGTTTTATTTTCATTAAGATATTTTGGGGTTTAATAAAAACAGGTAGAAATGACGAGAAGACATATAGGTAAAAAAAGGGTTTTATTTTCATTAAAATATTTTGGGGTTTAATAAAAACAGGTAGAAATGACCAGAAGACATATAGGTAAAAATAGGGTTTTATTTTCATTAAAATATTTAGGGGTTTAATAAAAACAGGTAGAAATGACGAGAAGACATATAGGTAAAAATAGGGTTTTATTTTCATTAAAATATTTAGGGGTTTAATAAAAACAGGTAGAAATGACGAGAAGACATATAGGTAAAAATAGGGTTTTATTTTCATTAAGATATTTTGGGGTTTAATAAAAACAGGTAGAAATGACGAGAAGACATATAGGTAAAAAAAGGGTTTTATTTTCATTAAAATATTTTGGGGTTTAATAAAAACAGGTAGAAATGACCAGAAGACATATAGGTAAAAATAGGGTTTTATTTTCATTAAAATATTTAGGGGTTTAATAAAACAGGTAGAAATGACGAGAAGACATATAGGTAAAAATAGGGTTTTATTTTCATTAAGATATTTTGGGGTTTAATAAAAACAGGTAGAAATGACGAGAAGACATATAGGTAAAAAAAGGGTTTTATTTTCATTAAAATATTTTGGGGTTTAATAAAAACAGGTAGAAATGACGAGAAGACATATAGGTAAAAATAGGGTTTTATTTTCATTAAAATATTTTGGGGTTTAATAAAAACAGGTAGAAATGACGAGAAGACATATAGGTAAAAAAAGGGTTTTATTTTCATTAAGATATTTTGGGATTTAATAAAAACAGGTAGAAATGACGAAGACATATAGGTAAAAATAGGGTTTTATTTTCATTAAAATATTTAGGGGTTTAATAAAAACAGGTAGAATTGACGAGAAGACATATAGGTAAAAATAGGGTTTTATTTTCATTAAAATATTTAGGGGTTTAATAAAAACAGGTAGAATTGACGAGAAGACATATAGGTAAAAATAGGGTTTTATTTTCATTAAAATATTTTGGGGTTTAATAAAAACAGGTAGAAATGACGAGAAGACATATAGGTAAAAATAGGGTTTTATTTTCATTAAAATATTTAGGGGTTTAATAAAACAGGTAGAAATGACGAGAAGACATATAGGTAAAAATAGGGTTTTATTTTCATTAAGATATTTTGGGGTTTAATAAAAACAGGTAGAAATGACGAGAAGACATATAGGTAAAAAAGGGTTTTATTTTCATTAAAATATTTTGGGGTTTAATAAAAACAGGTAGAAATGACGAGAAGACATATAGGTAAAGAAAGGGTTTTATTTTCATTAAGATATTTTGGGGTTTGTTGTCCTCCATATCCAGTTTTGGTCTTTAGGGTGCTGAGGTAGACAACACCAGGCAATGTCTCACAGCCGCTCTCCGTGAATTTCTTTTCCATAGTATCGACATTGGCCAAGTTCCATTTATACAAACCCCTCTCCACGGACTCCAACCACGTCTTCCTTGGTCTGCCGTGATCTCTAGTGCCAGGGACTGCCAAGTGAGTGATGGAGTTGATGTATGACATGGCTCGCTGTACATGTCCTTACTAACAGAGACGTTGTGTGTGAAGGGCAGCAGTGATCTCGTCCCCACCCAGCTTCTGGTGGAGCACTGTTCTTCTTCCTTGGTCTGCCGTGATCTCTAGTGTCAGGGACTGCCAAGTGAGTGATGGAGTTGATGTATGACATGGCTCGCTGTACATGTCCTTACTAACAGAGACGTTGTGTGTGAAGGGCAGCAGTGATCTCGTCCCCACCCAGCTTCTGGTGGAGCACTGTTCTTCTTCCTTGGTCTGCCGTGATCTCTAGTGTCAGGGACTGCCAAGTGAGTGATGGAGTTGATATATGGCGTGGCTTGCTGTACATGTCCTTACCAACAGAGACGTTGTGTGTGAAGGGCAGCAGTGATCTCATCCCCACCCAGCTTCTGGTGGAGCACTGTTCTTCTTCCTTGGTCTGCCGTGATCTCTAGTGTCAGGGACTGCCAAGTGAGTGATGGAGTTGATATATGGCGTGGCTCGCTGTACATGTCCTTACCAACAGAGATGTTGTGTGTGAAGGACAGCAGTGATCTCATCCCCACCCAGCTTCTAGATCGAAAACTCTACTTCGAAAGATCGAGACGTATCTGAGGACCTTGCGATTTCAGAGTCAGGTTCGATCACCACATCGATCGTGCCTCAAGCTGGTCACCAGAGAAACGATTGTAGTATGTATAATAAATTTTAATTCGTCGCACCACTGATTCCCCGTTTCTTATGTGATATTATCATCATCATCATCATCATCATCATCATCATCATCATCATCATCATCATCGTTTAACGTCCATCTTCCATGCTTGCATGGGTTTGGACGGGAGTTTTCCCACTTAAGGCAAGAGTGGTTGTCTTGCTCGCATAGGACTGTCTGGCGGGTTTTCTACAGCTGGATGCCCTTTATATATATATAGTGACGAAACATAAGTCAATTGCATGAACTCATAATCCTTTATTTACTGCTATATATATTTCGATGATAGCCATTGAATGGCTATGACCTCATCAGGCAGTTAGTCAGTTCTCAGATATGCCAGCTCTGTGTTTATAGTGTTGATGGTATCAGAGCCTTGGGACATATATATATATATATATATATATATGTATGTATATAACCAAATATTAATAGTTGAAGTATGTCATACATCAATTCATGTATTTTATCTGACGAGGACGTACTGAAAAAACAGCACAGTACCTTCGAAATATATATAATAAAACATATTTTGATTATGTGAATGTCTTCATTTATAATTATTCTGTGGATTGGCAGTATCGGTAGAGGGTCGGACGCCATGCTTTCCAGCATAGAGTTACGTCCCTTTACGATCTGAGTTCAAATCCCGCCGAGGTTGACTTTGCCTTTCATCCTTACGGGGTCGATAAAATAAAGTACCAGTAATGTACTGGGTATTTGCTGGCCTTGTGCCTAAAGTAGAAACAATTATTCTGAATAATTATATATATATATAGAGTAATAATTGTTTCTGTTTTGGGCACAAGGCCAGCAATTATCCCAGTGCATTACTGGTACTTTATTTTATCGACCCCGTAAGGATGAAAGGCAAAGTCAACCTCGGCGGGATTTGAACTCAGATTGGCAATATATGGTAATAATAATCAGTGTGAAGACTAAAATGCAAAGAGGGTTCGATAAGTTTCAGAAGAAGATCCTGTTAAGGGTGAAAGCAGCGATTCTTTGCTTAAACTTTAATCTGTTATTTTAATAAATATATATATAAATGTAAATTATTAAAAAAATAATGAATAAACAAAGAAACAGTTCCTTATATTAAACAAAAGAAGTTCATTATTTTACGATCGTTTCTAGGACATATATGTGTTAGAATTGGTATGCATATTCTATAGATCTATGTACAATATTTATACAAACTATCAGAGGGAATATACATACCTTCACATATATATGTTGTCTTCAGAAATAATGATGCTTGTTTATTGATAAGAACAAAGATTCAATACAATAGGTCTGTTTGGGAACAGGTTTTGAATAGACAAATGAAATAGAGATTGAAATATATAAAAATCTATCAAGAAATATAGTTAGGTGTGTGTATATGTATGTAAATACGCTCGCAGATGTGCATATATGTGTATGCACATATGTATACGTATAGTGACACATATGCATACGTATAGTGGACACAACCGTAAACTTTTGGTAGATTTATCTATATATATAAATGTATATATATATATATATATATATATATAGTATTAAGGATATTATTTATGGTTATGTATATACTAAAACCTTTTATAGTTATATATATTTTATACCCTAAATAGTGAAAGACAGTAATTTATTACTATCTTATTACCAGTAAGATAAATAGCTCAATGTAACAACATCAGTTGTTTTACAGAGCAGTTATATAGAGATTACATGAAACAAAGTTCTGTTTAAATCATTTATTTGCTTACAATTGTTTCTTCCAAACCAAGGTTTGGAGTCTTCGGAGCAATTTTTCAGTGATTTTTAACATACTTGACCTTCTTTTCAATACAAGAGACATATAAAAACATATGCATATATTGACCCACAGTGGGTTGACATCCATTATATTAATATAGCATGGTAATTTACATACAAAGATTACAGTCATATTATACATATGTTTTTATATGTCTCTTGTGTTGAAAAGGAGGTCAAGTATGTTAAAAATCACTGAATAATTGCTCTGAAGACTCCAAACCTCGGTTTGGAAGAAACAATTGTAAGCAGATAAATGATTTAAACAGAACTTTGTTTCATGTAATCTCTATATATATATAATTCATTTAACGTCCATTCTTCAGGTCGTGGTGTGAGATTGTATTACATCGGAGGTGAAGTGTTTGCGGAATGCCTCAGTGAAAGCGCTGTGTTTGTCCAGAGCCCAAATTGTAATCAACGGTACGGTTGGCACCCGGCAACCGTCTGTAAAATACCACCAGGTAAGTTAATTACTAACTAATTAAGCATTGTAATACCAACCTCATCAAAACAGCCTCTTGTTCTCTCAAACGAAGCGTTCCAGTTTATATGACTCCTGTTTAACCCCTTTGAGACTAAATCTCTGCTGTAAGTACCTTTGTTAAGTTATGTTCCAAACACCCCTGGTTCTATGATACAAAACTGTTTGTAAGAACCTTTGTTAAGTTATGTTCCAAACACCCTAGGTTCTATTATACAAAACTGTTTATAAGAACCTTTGTTAAGTTATGTTCCAAACACCACCTCTTTCCCTCTCGCAATTTATCTGTCTTTCTCTCACTCTATCTCTCTCTCTCTCTCACTCTATCTCTCCCTCACTCTATCTCTCTCTTACTCTATCTCGCTCTCTCACTCTACCACACTCACTCTATCTCTCTCTCACTCTCACTCTACCACACTCTCACTCTAACTCTCTCTCACTCTACCACACTCTCACTCTCTCACTCTACCACACTCTCACTCTCTCTCACTCTACCACACTCTCACTCTATCTCTCTCTCACTCTACCACACTCTCACTCTATCTCTCTCACTCTACCACACTCTCACTCTATCTCTCTCTCACTCTACCACACTCTCACTCTATCTCTCTCTCACTCTATCTCTCTCTCACTCACTCTATATGTCTCTCTCTCACCCTATCTCTCTCTCACTCTACTACACTCTCTCTCTCACTCTACCACCCCCTCACCCTATCTCTCTCTCACTCTACCACACTCTCACTCTCTCACTCTACCACACTCTCACTCTCTCTCACTCTACCACACTCTCACTCTCTCACTCTACCACACTCTCACTCTCTCTCACTCTACCACACTCTCACTCTATCTCTCTCTCACTCTACCACACTCTCACTCTATCTTTCTCACTCTACCACACTCTCACTCTATCTCTCTCTCACTCTACCACACTCTCTCACCCTATCTCTCTCTCACTCTATCTCTCTCTCACTCTATCTCTCTCTCACTCACTCTATATGTCTCTCTCTCACCCTATCTCTCTCTCACTCTACTACACTCTCTCTCTCACTCTACCACCCCCTCACCCTATCTCTCTCTCACTCTACCACACTCTCTCTCTCACTCTACCACCCCCTCACCCTATCTCTCTCTCACTCTACCACACTCTCTCTCTCACTCTACCACCCCCTCACCCTATCTCTCTCTCACTCTACCACCCCCTCACCCTATCTCTCTCTCACTCTACCACCCCCTCACCCTATCTCTCTCTCACTCTACCACACTCTCTCTCTCACTCTACCACCCCTCACTCTCTCTCTCTCTCTCTACCACCCCTCACCCTATCTCTGTCTTCCAGGCTGTAATTTGAAAATCTTCAACAACCAGGAGTTTGCCGCCATGCTAGGCCAGTCTGTAAACCAAGGTTTTGAATCTGTCTACCAGTTAACGAGGATGTGCACCATACGAATGAGTTTCGTAAAGGGATGGGGAGCTGAATACAGGTAAGTCTCTCTCTCTCCCTCTCTCCCTCTCTCTCACTCTCTCTCTATATATATATATCTCTCTCTCTCTATATATATATATATATCTCTCTCTCTATAGATCTATATATATATATATATCTTTCGTATATATATGTGTGTGTGTGTGTATTTATGTATATATAGTATATGTATTTTTGTATATAAGACTGTCCTATATGAGAGAGACACGGTTACCCGACCCAACTTGCCTCAAATGGGACAAAGCCGTCCAACCCATGCTAGTGGGGAAGATAGATGTCAAGCGATGATTATATATATATATATATATATATATGTGTGTGTGTATGTGGAGGCACATGGCTTAGTGGTTAGAGCATTGGGCTTGCAATTGAAAGGTTGTGAGTTCAATTTTCAGACCAGGTGATGTGTTGTTTCCTTGAGCAAGAGACTTTATTTCACATTGCTCCAGTTTACTCAGCTGTAGAAATGAGATGATAGAGACTGGGGTCCCTGTCATTCCACTGCAAAGTGGTCGTGGAGGTACCACGACAAAAAAAGCACCCAGCCCGCACTGTAAAATAGTTGTGGGGGTGCCACAGCAAAAAAGCACCCAGCCCACACTGTAAAGTGGTCGTGGAGGTGCCACAGCAAAAAAGCACCCACCCCACACTGTAAAGTGGTCGTGGAGGTGCCACAGCAAAAAAGCACCCAGCCCACACTGTAAAGTGGTTGTGGAGGTGCCACAGCACAAAAGCACCCACCCCACACTGTAAAGTGGTTGTGGAGGTGCTACAGCAAAAAAGCACCCAGCCCACACTGTAAAGTGGTCGTGGAGGTGCCACAGCACAAAAGCACCCACCCCACACTGTAAAGTGGTCGTGGAGGTGCCACAGCAAAAAAGCACCCACCCCACACTGTAAAGTGGTCGTGGAGGTGCCACGGCAAAAAAGCACCCAGCCCACACTGAAAAGTGGTCGTGGAGGTGCCACAGCAAAAAAGCACCCAGCCCACACTGTAAAGTGGTCGTGGAGGTGCCACAGCACAAAAGCACCCAGCCCACACTGTAAAGTGGTCATGGAGGTGCCACAGCAAAAAAGCACCCAGCACTCACTGTAAAGTGGTCGTGGAGGTGCCACGGAAAAAAAGCACCCAGCCCACACTGTAAAGTGGTCGTGGAGGTGCCACGGCACAAAAGCACCCAGCCCACACTGTAAAGTGGTCATGGAGGTGCCACAGCAAAAAAGCACCCAGCACTCACTGTAAAGTGGTCGTGGAGGTGCCACGGAAAAAAAGCACCCAGCCCACACTGTAAAGTGGACGTGTAGGTGCCACAGCACAAAAGCACCCAGCCCACATTGTAAAGTGGTCATGGAGGTGCCACAGCACAAAAGCACCCAGCCCACACTGAAAAGTGGTCATGGAGGTGCCACAGCAAAAAAGCACCCAGCCCACACTGTAAAGTGGTCGTAGAGGTGCCACAGCACAAAAGCACCCAGCCCACACTGTAAAGTGGTCGTGGAGGTGCCACGGCAAAAAAGCACCCAGCACTCACTGTAAAGTGGTCGTGGAGGTGCTACAGCAAAAAAGCACCCAGCCCACACTGTAAAGTGGTCGTGGAGGTGCCACGGCAAAAAAAGCACCCAGCACTCACTGTAAAGTGGTCGTGGAGGTGCCACAGCACAAAAGCACCCACCCCACACTGTAAAGTGGTCTTGGAGGTGCCACGGCAAAAAACCACCCAGCACTCACTGTAAAGTGGTCATGGAGGTGCCACAGCACAAAAGCACCCAGTCCACACTGTAAAGTGGTCATGGAGGTGCCACAGCAAAAAAGCACCCAGCCCACACTGTAAAGTGGTCGTGGAGGTGCCACAGCACAAAAGCACCCACCCCACACTGTAAAGTGGTCGTGGAGGTGCCACGGCAAAAAACCACCCAGCACTCACTGTAAAGTGGTCGTGGAGGTGCCACAGCACAAAAGCACCCAGCCCACACTGTAAAGTGGTCATGGAGGTGCCACAGCAAAAAAGCACCCAGCCCACACTGTAAAGTGGTCATGGAGGTGCCACAGCACAAAAGCACCCACCCCACACTGTAAAGTGGTCGTGGAGGTGCTACAGCACAAAAGCACCCACCCCACACTGTAAAATAGTTGTGGAGGTGCCACAGTAAAAAAGCACCCACCCCACACTGTAAAGTGGTCGTGGAGGTGCCACGGCAAAAAAGCACCCAGCCCTCACTGTAAAGTGGTCGTGGAGGTGCCACGGCAAAGAAAGCACCCAGCACTCACTGTAAAGTGGTCGTGGAGGTGCCACGGCAAAGAAAGCACCCAGCACTCACTGTAAATGAGGTTGGTGTTAGGAAGGGCATCCAGCTGTAGAAATCAAGCCAGAATCAGTTCCCGTCCCACCCTTGCAAGCAGGGACAAGCAGACGTAAAATGATGTGTATATATATTTGAGAAAAGTCATCGCTACAGCAGCCATTAAACCAGTTAAATGCTGTCAAGGGACAGAGATCAGCGGCTCCAAATTCTTCATTAATTAATTGGAATACAGGGTTATTATTTGATTAAAATCTTCCAACATAATTTTATAGAAGAACCTTACATTAGGTTACTATCTTAAAGAATTAATTAATAATTTTTGTAAAACCAGCTCTGGTTCTATGAAACAAAACCTCTTGTTTTAACCCTTTAGTATTTACATTACTCTATATTTTCTATTATATTTTCACAGTTAAGGCTTTACCTCACATAATATCTCACATAACATTTACATTACTCTATATATACTATTGTATTTTCACAGTAAAGGCTTTACCTCACATAATATCTCATATAACATTTACATTACTCTATATATACTATTGTATTTTCACAGTAAAGGTTTTACCTCACATAATATCTCACATAACATCTACATTACACTATATATACTATTGTATTGTCACAGTAAAGGCTTTACCTCACATAATATCTCACATAACATTTACATTACTCTATATATACTATTGTATTTTCACAGTAAAGGCTTTATCTCACATAACATTTACATTACTCTATATACACTATTGTATTTTCACAGTAAAGGCTTTACCTCACATAATATCTCCCATAACATTTACATTACTCTATATATACTATTGTATTTTCACAGTAAAGGCTTTACCTCACATAATATCTCACATAACATTTACATTACTCTATATATACTATTGTATTTTCACAGTAAAGGCTTTACCTCACATAATATCTCACATAACACTTACATTACTCTATATATGCTATTGTATTTTCACAGTAAAGGTTTTACCTCACATAATATCTCACATAACATTTACATTACTCTATATATACTATTGTATTTTCACAGTAAAGGCTTTACCTCACATAATATCGCACATAACATTTACATTACTCTATATTTTCTATTATATTTTCACAGTAAAGGTTTTACCTCACATAATATCTCACATAACACTTACATTACTCTATATATGCTATTGTATTTTCACAGTAAAGGTTTTACCTCACATAATATCTCACATAACATTTACATTACTCTATATATACTATTGTATTTTCACAGTAAAGGCTTTACCTCACATAATATCTCATAACATTTACATTACTCTATATTTTCTATTATATTTTCACAGTAAAGGTTTTACCTCACATAACATTTACATTACTCTATATATACTATTGTATTTTCACAGTAAAGGCTTTACCTCACATAATATCTCATAACATTTACATTACTCTATATTTTCTATTATATTTTCACAGTAAAGGTTTTACCTCACATAATATCTCACATAACATTTACATTACTCTATATATACTATTGTATTTTCACAGTAAAGGCTTTACCTCACATAATATCTCATAACATTTACATTACTCTATATTTTCTATTATATTTTAACAGTAAAGGTTTTACCTCACATAATATCTCACATAACATTTACATTACTCTATATTTTCTATTATATTTTCACAGTAAAGGTTTTACCTCACATAATATCTCACATAACATTTACATTACTCTATATATACTATTGTATTTTCATAGTAAAGGCTTTACCTCACATAATATCTCACATAACACTTACATTACTCTATATATGCTATTGTATTTTCACAGTAAAGGTTTTACCTCACATAATATCTCACATAACATTTACATTACTCTATATATACTATTGTATTTTCACAGTAAAGGCTTTACCTCACATAATATCTCACATAACATTTACATTACTCTATATATACTATTGTATTTTCACAGTAAAGGCTTTACCTCACATAATATCTCACATAACATTTACATTACTCTATATATGCTATTGTATTTTCACAGTAAAGGTTTTACCTCACATAATAT
>OZ024766.1:9788814-9848814 GCA_964016885.1 Eledone cirrhosa
AGAGAGAGAGAGAAAGAGAACAGGAAGATGATGATTATTATTATTATTATGATGACAGTGGCGGTGATGGTGGGAGGAAGAAAAAGAAAGAAAGAAAGAGAGGAAGAAGAAAAAAATACAAAGAAACAAACAAACAAACAAACATTGAAAAATGACATTATGATGATGATGGTGATGTCATTTTTATTTTAATTATGATTATAGTATTATTATTATTTTAATGTTATTATGATGATTATATAATTGTCATTATTACTATTATTATTATTATTATTATTACCATATTTAGTTATGTTAAGTTCTGAATCCTGCCAAGGTCAACTTTTTTTGCTTTTTTTTTTTTTTTTTTTTTTGATTTTTTTTTTTTTTTTTATGGGAGAAAAAAAAAATTTCCCCTCCCCCCTCACCCTTCTGTGGTTGATTGAAGAAGAAAAGGAAAAAAAAGAAAAGAAAATTTAAATAAAACGAAGAAAAAAAAATTATAAATAAATAAATAAAAGTACCAGTGAAATACTGGGGCTCACTTGAATCGAAAATTGTGCTGCCCTTTTAACATTGATTATTTATTTGGGGGTCAGATTAGAAAAACTCTTCTGTTAGAAATTGGTGGTGGTGTGGTGTTGTTATACACAGCCACAAAGACACATATATATATATATATATATATACACTCTATATATATATATATATATACACTCCATATATATATATATACACTCCATATATATATATATACACTCCGTATATATATATATACACTCCGTATATATATATATACACTCCGTATATATATATATACACTCCGTATATATATATATATACACTCCGTATATATATATATACACTCCGTATATATATATATACACTCCGTATATATATATATACACTCTGTATATATATATATATATATATATACACACTCCGTATATATATATATATATACACTCCGTATATATATATATATATATACACTCCGTATATATATATATATATACACTCCGTATATATATATATATATACACTCCGTATATATATATATATACACTCCGTATATATATATATACACTCCGTATATATATATACACTCCGTATATATATATATATACACTCCGTATATATATATATATACACTCCGTATATATATATATATACACTCCGTATATATATATATATATATATACACTCCATATATATATATATATACACTCCATATATATATATATACACTCCATATATATATATATATACACTCCGTATATATATATATACACTCCATATATATATATATATACACTCCGTATATATATATATACACTCCATATATATATATATACACTCCGTATATATATATATATACACTCCGTATATATATATATACACTCCGTATATATATATATACACTCCGTTATATATAACGAAGGAAATGTGGTAAGGAACCAGGTGGACCATAACGCACCAAAGTACTCAATACTTAGGGTAGTAGTGTGGGTAATAGGAACGAGTAGGACCCCGACGGCTGAGCTCAAGCTGTTTCGACGGCTAGTTCAGAACTAGCCGTTGAAATGGCTTGAGCTCAGCCGTCGGGGTCCTACTCGTTCCTATATATATATATATGTGTGTGTGTGTAAACAGAAATAACAACACAATCAGTACAGTATACGGAAGGTATATATTAGGTTAACACTTGATATAGCAGGAAGAGGGTCTTAACGTTTCAGACCCTAGTCCTTCATCAGAAGAAAGAATGAGAAATAAAATAGATTGAGGGGACGGGTGGGGTGGAATTGGAAAAAATGTCTTTAGATAAAAATAACAGGCCCATTCATGTTGACATCTCTTGCAGAACTGTTGATGCTGGCGTTTTGTGTATGATTTATTTATTATTTTTTAGAAAAGTGGATGATGGAGCGCGTCTACCTGAAATGGAAAAAAAAAACGTTTTGTAAAAAGAGCTCTACTTGAGCACATGTGTAATATATATATATACATATATATAAAGGTAGAACACTGGAAGGTAATATCCGTAGTGGTAGAGCACTCAGTCCTTGGGACAAGTTTGATAGAAGTGGTAACACAACAGTTAGTTCACCAGACTGAGAACAAATGTTTCATTTTGTGTGGATCTTCAGCTCGGTTTAGCTGAGGGCCCACATAAAGTAAAACATTTGTTCTCAGTTTGGTGAACTAACTGTTGTTACTACTTCTACATATATATATATGTTTAATATAGAAATGGCTTTTACAGGACTAGAACTGTTTCATTCAAGAGAAATCATCAGAAAAACCCTACTTCTACAGATATATATGTTTAATATAGAAATGGCTTTTACAGGACTAGAACTGTTTCATTCAAGAGAAATCATCAGAAAAACCCTACTTCTACATATATATATATGTTTAATATAGAAATGGCTTTTACAGGACTAGAACTGTTTCATTCAAGAGAAATCATCAGAAAAACCCTACTTCTACAGATATATATGTTTAATATAGAAATGGCTTTTACAGGACTAGAACTGTTTCATTCAAGAGAAATCATCAGAAAAACCCTGATGATTTCCTTTGAATGAAACAGTTCTAGTCCTGTAGAAGCCATTTCTATATTAAATATTTATAATCTGCTATGTATTGAGTACCTTACTTACTGTGGTTACCCCCGATTGAACCCGGGATTCACACACACATATATAGGCAAAGTGTAAACAGAAATAACAAAGCAAACAACACAGTACAATGAAGAAATATATTTTTAGTTTTACGCTTGATATAGTAGGAAAAGGGTCTTAACGTTTCAGGTGCTAGTCCTTCATCAGAAGAAAGAATGAGAAATTAAAGAAGATATAGAAAGTTTGAAGAGACAGCGAAACAGAAAGAAAATTTTTTAAATATATATATATATATATATATATATATGACGACAGACACAGTGTGATCAGAAAAACTTATTTAATTATATATTTTAACATATGTTTCATCATTGAGTTATGTCAAAGTGTCTACGAGAGCTGTTTAGAGGTATATTTTTCCAATCACAATAGATTGTTACTCAGCAAATCTCTTAAAGATTCATTGAGTAACAATGTATTGCGAGGGAGTGATTGAAAACATTAATATCTCTAAACAGCTCTTGTAGACCCTTCAACGTAACTCCATGATGAAACACGTGTTACAATTTATAATTAAATAGGTTTTTCTGATCACTCTTTATCTATTTTTCTTAACATGTTGATATATACATACTCCATGAATTATTGGAACATGAAAAATACCGATGGAACACCCCACATAGAATATTGTATTGCAGGAGTCAGTTATGTATGTTGAGAAAACTTTTTGGTAAGCTGTTACTTCATTAATTGTTGAATTACCACTCCACCAGTTTGATTTTTACCAACAAAAATTGGAAACTGCCTTATCTTATATATATATAATATATTATATATATATAAATATATTATATATATAATATATATATATAACCATCCAATCCAAAGATGGACGTTAAACGATGATGATTATGTGTGTGTATATATATATGTATATATGTGTAACAGCTCACACCTATGCAGGTTTAGCTGGCCTCCTCCAAGGTATATCTCTTGGGTAATTTAATGATATGGACCCCAGTCCCTATCATCTCATTTCTACAGCTGAGTAAACTGGAGCAACGTGAAATAAAGTGTCTTGCTCAAGGAAACAACACATCACCCGCTCTGAGAATTGAACTCACAACCTTTCGATTGCAAGCCCAATGCTCTAACCACCAAGCCATACACCTTCGTGTGTGTGTGTACACACATACATATATATTTGAGTTTCGTATTTCTAAAGAAATATATGTTAAGGATGTGATTGGACCTCTTCAGCACAGCACAACATCTCTCCATTCGTTACGGTCCCTTGTCATCTCCTCTCTGAGCTTCAGCCATCTGAGGCCTGCTCTCACCACCTCACAGAGGAGATGACGAGGGGCTGTGACAAGTGGAGAGATGCTGTGCTGAAGAGGAGCCGTGCCACCCTTGCAAGCAGGGAAAAACAGACATAATATGATGATACATATATATATATATAACTAATAATTGTTTCTACTTTAGGCACAAGGCCAGCAATTACCCCAGTGTATTACTGGTACTTTATTTTATCGACCCTGTAATAATTGTTTCTACTTTTGGCACAAGGCCAGCAATTATCCCAGTGTATTACTGGTACTTTATTTTATCAACCCTGTAATAACTGTTTCTACTTTAGGCACAAGGCCAGCAATTATCCCAGTGTATTACTGGTACTTTATTTTATCAACCCTGTAATAATTGTTTCTACTTTTGGCACAAGGCCAGCAATTACCCCAGTGTATTACTGGTACTTTATTTTATCAACCCTGTAAGGATTAAAGGCAAAGTCAACTTCGGCGAGATTTGAACTCAGAATGGCAAGGGCCGTAACTCTATGCGTCAAAGCATGGCGTCCGACCCTCTCTACCATTCAAGAGAAATCATCAGAAAAACCCTACTTCTACAGATATATATGTTTAATATAGAAATGGCTTTTACAGGACTAGAACTGTTTCATTCAAGAGAAATCATCAGAAAAACCCTGATGATTTCCTTTGAATGAAACAGTTCTAGTCCTGTAGAAGCCATTTCTATATTAAATATTTATAATCTGCTATGTATTGAGTACCTTACTGACTGGTTACCTCCGATTGAACACACACATATATAGGCAAAGTGTAAACAGAAATAACAAAGCAAACAACACAGTACGATGAAGAAATATATTTTTAGTTTTACGCTTGATATAGTAGGAAAAGGGTCTTAACGTTTCAGGTGCTAGTCCTTCATCAGAAGAAAGAATGAGAAATTAAAGAAGATATATATATATATATATATATGACGACAGACACAGTGTGATCAGAAAAACTTATTTAATTATATATTTTAACATGTTTCATCATTGAGTTATGTCAAAGTGTCTACGAGAGCTGTTTAGAGGTATATATTTTTCCAATCACAATAGATTGTTACTCAGCAAATCTCTTGAAGATTCATTGAGTAACAATGTATTGCGAGGGAGTGATTGAAAACATTAATATCTCTAAACAGCTCTTGTAGACCCTTCAACGTAATTCTATGATGTGGGAGATATTGCTGTGTTTCAGATGACATCCTTTGGAGCTGTGTTGTTTAGGAGGAAAGGTCAGACATCCACTGATAGAGGACCCTCCAGCTTTTATCCCTATACTACTTACAGTCCGTACTAACGTAGCTAAACACTTCAGAAGCAATGTTATGTGGTATATTGCTGTGTTTCAGATGACATCCTTTGGAGCTGTGTTGTTTAGAAGGAAAGGTCAGACATCCACTGATAGAGGACCCTCCAGCTTTTATCCCTATACTACTTACAGTCCGTACTAACGTAGCTAAACACTTCAGAAGCAATGTTATGTGGTATATTGCTGTGTTTCAGATGACATCCTTTGGAGCTATGTTGAAATGTTAATAGCCAGCCTGTGACCAAGATATTCTCATGGAATGACCAAATGAGGTTTATTTTTCAACGTAGTCCTTGGAAAGAAACAATGCAGTTATTAAGAGTAAGCAAGATTTCACAGCTTTAGCATCACTCTTTCATAGTCTATGAACTTTTCAGCCGACCTTCATATTTACACACACACACATATATGTACATACAATATTCGGGTGTGATTTGGTTGTTATTTATACACATCAATCACAGTTATTAATAAAAAGGGTTTATATGAATGCATGTAAGATTTCCTTCATAGTTTGACCAAGATACTCTCATGGAATGACCAAATGAGGTTTATTTGACCAAGATACTCTCATGGAATGACCAAATGAGGTTTATTTGACCAAGATACTCTCATGGAATGACAAAATGAGGTTTATTTTTCAACGTGCCAAGATCTATTGGCCATTGCCTTTCCTCTGGAGAACATTTCACAGCTCTAGCATCACTCCTTCATAGCTAGCATTCATACATACCTTTGTATATATATATAGACAGATACATACAATAGTAGGGTGTGATTTGGTTGTTATTTATACACATCAATTACAGTTACCATTGCAGTTATTAATAAAAAGAGTTTATATGAATGCATTTCACAGCTCCAGCATCACGACTTCACAACCAAGATACTCTCATGGAATGACCAAATGAGGTTTATTCTTCAACATACTCTCTCTCGTTTATTTCCAGGGACTAACATCCCATGAAAGTATCAGTTGAAGGTTTAACAATATTGTGTGAGCTTCTATAAAGTAGTTTTACAGTCTTTGATTTTACAGAACAAAGAAAAATTGATACTATTTGAAATAAATCTACCCTCCAGCTTTTATCCCTATACTACTTACAGTCCGTACTAACGATACTAAACACTTCAGAAGCAATGTTATGTGGTATATTGCTGTGTTTCAGATGACGTCCTTTGGAGCTGTGTTGTTTAGAAGGAAAGGTCAGACATCCACTGATGGAGGACCCTCCAGCTTTTATCCCTATACTACTTACAGTCCGTACTAACAATACTAAACACTTCAGAAGCAATGTTATGTGGTATATTGCTGTGTTTCAGATGACATCCTTTGGAGCTGTGTTGTTTAGAAGGAAAGGTCAGACATCCACTGATGGAGGACCCTCCAGCTTTTATCCCTATACTACTTACAGTCCGTACTAACAATACTAAACACTTCAGAAGCAATGTTATGTGGTATATTGCTGTGTTTCAGATGACATCCTTTGGAGCTGTGTTGTTTAGAAGGAAAGGTCAGACATCCACTGATGGAGGACCCTCCAGCTTTTATCCCTATACTACTTACAGTCCATACTAACGAAGCTAAACACTTCAGAAGCAATGTTATGTGGTATATTGCTGTGTTTCAGATGACATCCTTTGGAGCTGTGTTGTTTAGAAGGAAAGGTCAGACATCCACTGATGGAGGACCCTCCAGCTTTTATCCCTATACTACTTACAGTCCGTACTAACAATACTAAACACTTCAGAAGCAATGTTATGTGGTATATTGCTGTGTTTCAGATGACATCCTTTGGAGCTGTGTTGTTTAGAAGGAAAGGTCAGACATCCACTGATGGAGGACCCTCCAGCTTTTATCCCTATACTACTTACAGTCCATACTAACGTAGCTAAACACTTCAGAAGCAATGTTATGTGGTATATTGCTGTGTTTCAGATGACGTCCTTTGGAGCTGTGTTGTTTAGAAGGAAAGGTCAGACATCCACTGATAGAGGACCCTCCAGCTTTTATCCCTATACTACTTACAGTCCATACTAACGTAGCTAAACACTTCAGAAGCAATGTTATGTGGTATATTGCTGTGTTTCAGATGACGTCCTTTGGAGCTGTGTTGTTTAGAAGGAAAGGTCAGACATCCACTGATAGAGGACCCTCCAGCTTTTATCCCTATACTACTTACAGTCCATACTAACGTAGCTAAACACTTCAGAAGCAATGTTATGTGGTATATTGCTGTGTTTCAGATGACGTCCTTTGGAGCTGTGTTGTTTAGAAGGAAAGGTCAGACATCCACTGATAGAGGACCCTCCAGCTTTTATCCCTATACTACTTACAGTCCATACTAACGTAGCTAAACACTTCAGAAGCAATGTTATGTGGTATATTGCTGTGTTTCAGATGACGTCCTTTGGAGCTGTGTTGTTTAGAAGGAAAGGTCAGACATCCACTGATAGAGGACCCTCCAGCTTTTATCCCTATACTACTTACAGTCCATACTAACGTAGCTAAACACTTCAGAAGCAATGTTATGTGGTATATTGCTGTGTTTCAGATGACGTCCTTTGGAGCTGTGTTGTTTAGAAGGAAAGGTCAGACATCCACTGATAGAGGACCCTCCAGCTTTTATCCCTATACTACTTACAGTCCATACTAACGTAGCTAAACACTTCAGAAGCAATGTTATGTGGTATATTGCTGTGTTTCAGATGACGTCCTTTGGAGCTGAAAAAGATCATACTAACTATGGTTATTTCACATTTAAAATCCAAGGCCAATGCTACCATTTAATTGGCAGTTTACTCCCCCAGCCTAATAAAGAAGTTTTATGATTGTTTGTCTCTCTCTCACACACACATTAGTCTCACCTCAGACTGTAAACCAGACAACACATCCAACATAGTTGTTCTCTCTTTTATCAGTCTTCTCTTAACTATTCTCCCGTGTGAAGCCAGGTGCCTCAGCTAGTTATTAATAAAAAGAGTTGAAATTAATGTATGCAAGATTTCACAGCTTCAGTATCACACTTTCATGACCATGATACCTCATTTGGAATGACCAAATGAGGTTTATTTTGTCATCATAGTCCTTGACATGAAACAATGTCTTCCATTGGTAGAAATAGCTGCAATGATAGAAAAGAAACGAGAAAGAGATATAGAAGAACTGACCACAGTACGTCTTTGATCAACCTCAAAAGGATGAAAGGTAAGGTAAACCTCTGGGGTTTGAAATTTTCGCAACAAATACAGTAAAACACTCTACCTTGTGATGAAACGACCCTGCTATTATTGCTGTACATACTGGTGTATTACTGGTATCAATTTTATTAACCCTGTAGAACTTACATTACTCTATATATACTATTGTATTTTCACAGTAAGGGCTTTACCTCAAATAATACCTCACATAACATTTACATTACTCTATATATACTATTGTATTTTCACAGTAAAGGCTTTACCTCACATAGCATTTACATTACTCTATATATACTATTGTATTTTCACAGTAAAGTCTTTACCTCACATAACATCTCGCATAACATTTACATTACTCTATATATACTATTGTATTGTCACAGTAAAGTCTTTATCTCACATAACATTTACATTACTCTATATATACTATTGTATTTTCACAGTAAAGGCTTTACCTCACATAGCATTTACATTACTCTATATATACTATTGTATTTTCACAGTAAAGTCTTTACCTCACATAACATCTCACATAACATTTACATTACTCTATATATACTATTGTATTTTCACAGTAAAGGCTTTACCTCACATAACATTTACATTACTCTATATATACTATTGTATTTTAACAATAAAGGCTTTACCTCACATAACATTTACATTACTCTATATATACTATTGTATTGTCACAGTAAAGGCTTTACCTCACATAACAATTACATTACTCTATATATACTATTGTATTTTAACAATAAAGGCTTCACCACACATAATATCTCACATAACATTTACATTACTCTATATATACTATTGTATTGTCACAGTAAAGGCTTTACCTCACATAATATCTCACATAACATTTACATTACTCTATATATACTATTGTATTGTCACAGTAAAGGCTTTACCTCACATAACATTTACATTACTCTATATATACTATTGTATTTTAACAATAAAGGCTTTACCTCACATAACATTTACATTACTCTATATATACTATTGTATTGTCACAGTAAAGGCTTTACCTCACATAACATTTACATTACTCTATATATACTATTGTATTTTAACAATAAAGGCTTTACCTCACATAATATCTCACATAACATTTACATTACTCTATATATACTATTGTATTGTCACAGTAAAGGCTTTACCTCAAATAATACCTCACATAACAATTACATTACTCTATATATACTATTGTATTTTAACAATAAAGGCTTTACCTCACATAATATCTCACATAACATTTACATTACTCTATATATACTATTGTATTTTCACAGTAAAGGCTTTACCTCACATAACATTTACATTACTCTATATATACTATTGTATTGTCACAGTAAAGGCTTTACCTCACATAACATTTACATTACTCTATATATACTATTGTATTGTCACAGTAAAGGCTTTACCTCACATAACATTTACATTACTCTATATATACTATTGTATTGTCACAGTAAAGGCTTTACCTCAAATAATACCTCACATAACAATTACATTACTCTATATATACTATTGTATTTTAACAATAAAGGCTTTACCTCACATAACATTTACATTACTCTATATATACTATTGTATTTTCACAGTAAAGGCTTTACCTCACATAACATTTACATTACTCTATATATACTATTGTATTGTCACAGTAAAGGCTTTACCTCACATAACATTTACATTACTCTATATATACTATTGTATTGTCACAGTAAAGGCTTTACCTCACATAACATTTACATTACTCTATATATACTATTGTATTGTCACAGTAAAGGCTTTACCTCAAATAATACCTCACATAACAATTACATTACTCTATATATACTATTGTATTTTAACAATAAAGGCTTTACCTCACATAACATTTACATTACTCTATATATACTATTGTATTTTCACAGTAAAGGCTTTACCTCACATAACATTTACATTACTCTATATATACTATTGTATTTTAACAATAAAGGCTTTACCTCACATAACATTTACATTACTCTATATTTACTATTGTATTTTCACAGTAAAGGCTTTATCTCACATAATATCTCACATAACATTTACATTACTCTATATATACTATTGTATTGTCACAGTAAAGGCTTTACCTCACATAACAATTACATTACTCTATATATACTATTGTATTTTAACAATAAAGGCTTCACCACACATAATATCTCACATAACATTTACATTACTCTATATATACTATTGTATTGTCACAGTAAAGGCTTTACCTCACATAATATCTCACATAACATTTACATTACTCTATATATACTATTGTATTGTCACAGTAAAGGCTTTACCTCACATAACATTTACATTACTCTATATATACTATTGTATTTTAACAATAAAGGCTTTACCTCACATAACATTTACATTACTCTATATATACTATTGTATTGTCACAGTAAAGGCTTTACCTCACATAACATTTACATTACTCTATATATACTATTGTATTTTAACAATAAAGGCTTTACCTCACATAATATCTCACATAACATTTACATTACTCTATATATACTATTGTATTGTCACAGTAAAGGCTTTACCTCAAATAATACCTCACATAACAATTACATTACTCTATATATACTATTGTATTTTAACAATAAAGGCTTTACCTCACATAATATCTCACATAACATTTACATTACTCTATATATACTATTGTATTTTCACAGTAAAGGCTTTACCTCACATAACATTTACATTACTCTATATATACTATTGTATTGTCACAGTAAAGGCTTTACCTCACATAACATTTACATTACTCTATATATACTATTGTATTGTCACAGTAAAGGCTTTACCTCACATAACATTTACATTACTCTATATATACTATTGTATTGTCACAGTAAAGGCTTTACCTCAAATAATACCTCACATAACAATTACATTACTCTATATATACTATTGTATTTTAACAATAAAGGCTTTACCTCACATAACATTTACATTACTCTATATATACTATTGTATTTTCACAGTAAAGGCTTTACCTCACATAACATTTACATTACTCTATATATACTATTGTATTTTAACAATAAAGGCTTTACCTCACATAACATTTACATTACTCTATATTTACTATTGTATTTTCACAGTAAAGGCTTTATCTCACATAATATCTCACATAACATTTACATTACTCTATATATACTATTGTATTGTCACAGTAAAGGCTTTACCTCACATAACAATTACATTACTCTATATATACTATTGTATTTTAACAATAAAGGCTTCACCACACATAATATCTCACATAACATTTACATTACTCTATATATACTATTGTATTGTCACAGTAAAGGCTTTACCTCACATAACATTTACATTACTCTATATATACTATTGTATTGTCACAGTAAAGGCTTTACCTCACATAATATCTCACATAACATTTACATTACTCTATATATACTATTGTATTTTCATGGTAAAGGCTTTACCTCACATAACATTTACATTACTCTATATATACTATTGTATTTTCATGGTAAACACTTTATTTCACGTTGCTCCAGTTCACTCAGCTGTAGAAGTGAGTTGTGATGTCACTGGTACCAAGCTGTATCAACCACAGCCTTTCCCTTGGTGACATGGAGAGGGGAGACACTGTTAGGTAGGGTACCCAGCAGGATTTAGGCTGAATGTGACACAAAATATCTCGAGGGAAAGAATTGCTGGGCAAAACCAACAGGTAGGACACCCAGGGACTGACCCCGAGCAAGATACTTGGATAATTTCCAAGGGTTTGGCTGGTCTCACTTCAGGATCCAGCTGGATTAGTTGGAGACCCTGAGCAAGATGGTTGGATAAAATGGGAATGTGGTTAGAATGTCTCAGGAAAGAATCTCTGAATTGAGAGATCACAGCTCTGATACTATGGACATGTGGTTAGAATGTCTCAGGAAAGAATCTCTGAATTGAGAGGTCACAGCTCTGATACTATGGACATGTGGTTAGAATGTCTCATGAAAGAATCTCTGAATTGAGGGATCACAGCTCTGATACTATGGACATGTGGTTAGAATGTCTCAGGAAAGAATCTCTGAATTGAGAGACCACAGTTCTGATACTATGGACATGTGGTTAGAATGTCTCATGAAAGAATCTCTGAATTGAGAGATCACAGCTCTGATACTATGGACATGTGGTTAGAATGTCTCAGGAAAGAATCTCTGAATTGAGAGATCACAGCTCTGATACTATGGACATGTGGTTAGAATGTCTCATGAAAGAATCTCTGAATTGAGAGACCACAGCTCTGATACTATGGACATGTGGTTAGAATATCTCAGGAAAGAATCTCTGAATTGAGAGATCACAGCTCTGATACTATGGACATGTGGTTAGAATGTCTCATGAAAGAATCTCTGAATTGAGAGACCACAGCTCTGATACTATGGACATGTGGTTAGAATGTCTCAGGAAAGAATCTCTGAATTGAGGGATCACAGCTCTGATACTATGGACATGTGGTTAGAATGTCTCAGGAAAGAATCTCTGAATTGAGAGACCACAGCTCTGATACTATGGACATGTGGTTAGAATGTCTCAGGAAAGAATCTCTGAATTGAGAGATCACAGCTGTGATACTATGGACATGTGGTTGATAATGATAATGAAATTATTGTGTACAGTGCTCATGTGCACTACAACTCATCAAAGGTGCATGTATAGTACATAGAATAATGTACAAATGTCAGGAAAATGAACAGTGTATGAGTCATGATATAATAATAATAACAATAATGAAATATTGTGTACAGTGCCCAGGTGCACCACAACTCATCAAAAAAGTGCATGTACAGTACATAGGGCAATGCACAAACATCAGTAAAATGAACAGTGCACGAGTCATGATACACACGTGTGCATGTGTATGGAAGGGGTACATCAGGTTTAGTTTTGGTGTATTTCGGGAAGTATGAGTGTCTTAAAGGATGCAGTGTCTCGGCAGCTAACAACTGACGCAGGCAGTTTGTTCCATGCTTCAGCAACTCTGAGCGTGAAAAAATGTCTACGAAAGTCATGGGAGCTGTGCTGTTTTCTGATCTTGTAGGCATGTCCACGTGTGTTAGACACATGGAGATCTAAGAGGCGCTCAGGGTTGCAGTTGGCGAGATGGTTAAAAACTCTGTGGGTATTCACTAAGTCCATTGCCAGACGTCGGAGCTTCAATGAATCCATGCCCAGGGAAGCAAGGCGTTCAGAGTATGGTAGGTGTCTGATGGAGGGTATGCGCGTCTCTGCAGTTTCCAGGAGGTCAATGTTCTGAGCAAGATAGGGGTTCCAGACTGATGATGCGAATTCCAAGTGTGGTCGCACCATAGCTGTATACAGTTTTAAATAGATGGCTGGAGAGCGGCTGACAAAGGTCTTGCTGAGTGATGCCAAGACACCCTCGGCCTTCTTGACAATCTTAGAGACATCCTTTGTCCAACGCGAATCGTTGCTGACAGTAATGCCCAGGTCACGTTCACAAGAGGACTTTTTGTTGTGGAGGGAGTATGTGGACGCTGGATTTTTCCTTCCAAAATGCATGGTGGTACACTTGTCCACAGCCAGCTTCAGTTGCCAGTCTGTGATCCATTGCTGCATTGTGTCCAGGTCTGATTGTAGGAAAGAGTTGTAAATTTCAGGATCAGTCCTTTTGATTTCAAGGTACAGCTTGATGTCATCTGCTAGAATGTCTCTGGACAGATTTTGCAAGTAAAACCAAGTGGCAATAGAACAAGATGGTTGCATAACATCCATGAGCTTGGGGGATCCAGGTGAAGCAGTTTAAGACGGTTGCTTGTGACAGAACCCGCTTGAGGACATTGCTCACCACGATCCTCTCAGGATTAAGAAGGAGATAGAGGAAGAATCGACCTGAGTACGCAACTGGTACCCTTTCTATCAACCATAAATTGACAAACGGCAGTGTTCACCTCGGCGGGATTCGAATCGAGACAGCAGGGGGTCGTAACAAATACTGCAAGGCACTCTTATCAGACGTACTAACGACTCCATCTACCAAAATATAGAAAAACTAACACGAAAACTAAAGAGTGCTTTTAGCGTTATCTCCCGTATTTGGTTTTCCTCCACGAGTTACTTCCCTTAATTTTTCGTCTTCACTACAACATTTCGCTGCCATATTTATTTTTTTTAATCGCTTATCTTCGTTTTGGATTTAATTTCGTCGTTTAAAACTCAATATTTTCACCCTAAGTTGTCTTTACTACATCGATTCCTGGATTAATACCTCCGTTCTGTGTTTACTACATCGCGTGAGTACATATTTTGGTAGTTTATACTGAGACGTGTTGAATAAATACTTCACAGCTTCCAGAAAGCCGTAAAAATATATATATACACACACACACACATATATAGAGGGCAAGGGATTACAGATAAACTATATATGGAGTATATATAATGTGTCTATACTGCTTCTATATATAATAATGAAATTATTGTGTGCAGTGCTCAGGTGCACTACAACTTATCAAAGGTGCATGTATAGTACATAGAGTAATGTATAAATGTCAGGAAAATGAACAGTGTACGAGTCATGATATAATAATAACAATAATGAAATATTGTGTACAGTGCTCAGGTGCACTACAACTCATCAAAGGTGCATGTATAGTACATAGAGTAATGTATAAATGTCAGGAAAGTGAATGGGTCATGATATATGTATGCGTGTGTATGGAGGTGGAATATCAGGTGTAGTTTTGGCGAAGCATGGAGGTTTTAAGGGGGCAATTGTCCCGAGCCCAGCAGCAATTTAATTGCACCCTCAGCTTGGCTTTTTATTTTTAGGATGGTTAGAATTTAATACCTGTATGTATACATGTGCCAAGATAGCTTTCATATGTAAGATCTTTCAGTGGGGGCAAAACTCCCGGGTCCCCTTGCAGTAGCAGTTTATTTGTGCCCTAACTTTGATATATAAAATTGGGAGGTGGGGCACTTGTCCCGAGGCCCCTGTGGTGGGGGTGTAACCCCAACAGCGACGGCCGTAGTGGAGGGGGGGGGTCCCTGGGTCGTAACAATTTTTTTGTGCCCTCGACTGGAGCATCACTGCCTTTCTTATGTCTACACATCCGCCCTTAAAATGTTTCAATCACCTTCTTATCTTGGCTTGACCAACATATAAAAAATTGGGAGGTGGGGCACTTGTCCCGAGGCCCCCCGTGGTGGGGGTGTAGCCCCAACAGCGACGGCCGTAGTGGAGGGGGGTCCCGGGGTCGTAACAATTTCTTTGTGCCCTCGACTGGAGCATCACTGCCTTTCTTATGTCTACACATCCGCCCTTAAAATGTTTCAATCACCTTCTTATCTTGGCTTGACCAACATATAAAAAATTGGGAGGTGGGGCACTTGTCCCGAGGCCCCTGTGGTGGGGGTGTAGCCCCAACAGCGACGGCCGTAGTGGAGGGGGTCCCGGGGTCGTAACAATTTCTTTGTGCCCTCAACTGGAGCATCACTGCCTTTCTTATGTCTACGCATCCGCCCTTAAAATGTTTCAATCACCTTCTTATCTTGGCTTGACCAACATTTTGACTGATTATTTTGTATAGAAATCCTACGCCATGGTCAATGCCTGTCTAACAGGTGAAATAAGTAGATTAAGGGAGTGCACTATAGTCAGTGTCTGCTTAGAGGGCGAAAGAAGCAATTTAAAGGCGTAAATGTCTCGTATATTAATCATAAGATCTCCTAAGTTCATTTAAACCGTAGTAAATGCCTATCCAGCAGGCAAAACAAGCAGTTTAAGGGCATATATCTCTCGTATGGTCCTCTACGGTCTGTTTAGAAAAGTACGGCAGCCCAAACCCTGGTCAATGCCAGGCTAGAGGGCTAAACAAATGGATCGCCCACGGCCAGCTATACTTCACATAGTATCTCCTCGGGCGAAAAAAGCAGTTTTATGGCGGATACGTCCCATAGCCAACTAAACCCTTGTCAGTAGCAGGTGAGAGTGCGAAAGGAAGATGTCATTAATGTAACTGGACTGTCGTCTATACGGAGGTAAGTAATCTATATTTGTAATTATTCATTGAAGAAAAAAATATAAACGAAATGAATGGAGGTAATTGGTTCGGAATAGAGATTTTCATGAGAAAATTGTTAGTGCGTTGGTCTGAAGACGATATTTTTTATGAATATAATTTCATAATTTATAGAGACAAAAAGGTTCAGAGGTCGAATCCCTCATCGTCTCAGTACCACCAATGCGCTAATAAGTTTCTTGTAGAAATATCTCTACTCAGAACCCCAAATTACCTCCCTTCGTTTCGTTTATTTTTTTTTAAACAAAAATTGTGAAAAGTACCCATAAGTATGTGTTTGGAACTCAGTAGAATTGCGGCCTTCGAGGTGGCGCGCGAGCTGCGTCTCGTATCGCCGGTCCCAGTGACTGACGTTCGTTTCGTAGTGGCGTGCGACTGCTAAAAGGGCCTGGGACTGTCTGGGCCGGTACGTAGATACTGGCCCGTCCCAGACCACCTCGGAGAATTTTTTTGCTAAAAAAAACCTCGATTATCTCCCCTTGGATTTTACCTCCCTTGATTTTAAGAATTCATTTTGATTTTTCGACTTTTCAAATAGATTTATTTTGGACATTTTGAACGCATTTCACATTGAATTCTTCCTCTCGACTTTTCAAAAACACTCATTTCATATAGATTTTTTTTTTCGACTTTTCAAAAACACTCATTTCATATAGATTTTTTTTTCGACTTTTCAAAAACACTCATTTCATATAGATTTTTTTTTCGACATTTCAAAAACACCCGTTTCATATAGATTTTTTTTTTGACACTTTCAAAAACACTCGTTTCATATAGAATTTTTTTTCGACTTTTCAAAAACACCCGTTTCATATAGATTTTTTTTTGACACTTTCAAAAACACTCATTTCATATAGATTTTTTTTTGACACTTTCAAAAACACTCGTTTCATATAGATTTTTTTTTCGACTTTTCAAAAACACTCGTTTCATATAGATTTTTTTTTCGACTTTTCAAAAACACTCGTTTCATATAGATTTTTTTTTCGACTTTTCAAAAACACCCGTTTCATATAGATTTTTTTTTGACACTTTCAAAAACACTCGTTTCATATAGATTTTTTTTTGACACTTTCAAAAACACTCGTTTCATATAGATTTTTTTTTCGACTTTTCAAAAACACTCGTTTCATATAGATTTTTTTTTCGACTTTTCAAAAACACCCGTTTCATATAGATTTTTTTTTGACACTTTCAAAAACACTCGTTTCATATAGATTTTTTTTTGACACTTTCAAAAACACTCGTTTCATATAGATTTTTTTTTCGACTTTTCAAAAACACTCGTTTCATATAGATTTTTTTTTCGACTTTTCAAAAACACTCGTTTCATATAGATTTTTTTTTCGACTTTTCAAAAACACTCATTTCATATAGATTTTTTTTTGACACTTTCAAAAACACTCGTTTCATATAGAATTTTTTTTCGACTTTTCAAAAACACTCGTTTCATATAGATTTTTTTTTGACACTTTCAAAAACACTCGTTTCATATAGAATTTTTTTTGACACTTTCAAAAACACTCGTTTCATATAGAATTTTTTTTCGACTTTTCAAAAACACCCGTTTCATATAGATTTTTTTTTGACACTTTCAAAAACACCCGTTTCATATAGATTTTTTTTTGACACTTTCAAAAACACTCGTTTCATATAGATTTTTTTTTGACACTTTCAAAAACACTCGTTTCATATAGATTTTTTTTTGACACTTTCAAAAACACCCGTTTCATATAGATTTTTTTTTAGATACTTAGTTTCCTTCTTTTTAGACACTTCATTTAGATTCTTGTTTCTTTTTAGATACTTAGTTTCTTTCTTTTTAGACACTTCATTTAGATTCTTTTTTTTTTAGACACCTCATCTACATTCTTAATTTCTTTTTAGACACTTCATTTAGATTCTTTTTTTTCTAGACACCTCATCCACATTCTTAATTTCTTTTTAGACACTTCATTTAGATTCTTATTATTCAAGGGAGACAACTCATACTTTGAAAGAGTTATATCCCTTCAGTAATACCTTTTAAAAACTTCAAGGGAGACAATTCATACTTTTAAAGAGTTACCTCCCTTTAATACAAAAAAAAAAAAAACCGTCTTCCCTTGATGATTAAAACTACGACCGTATTTTCTTAAGAGAATTTACTCCTTTATTATAATTTATTGCGATGGAGGTTTCAGACAGTCGGAATTTCTTTCAAAGACGAGGCTGATTTCTTTTGTCAAAATATTAATCCAACTCGTATATAATAAGCAAAGATTTCTTATTAACAGAAACTTTGTTTATGAGGCTAAAAGCTCATCTTTTTTTGTCAAATAAACTGAACACAACTCGTAAATAAAGTTTAGAGATTTTTTTTATTAACAAAAACTTTATTCATACAATTCGCAAATAATATTTAAATATTTCTTTTATTAACAGACACTTCATCACTGTTCAGGAAACTTGGACTTGTAAATACTTTCACAACGAAAACTTTCAGTGGTTGCAGCAAACACAGCATCTGACCGAGAAGGCTGGACATCTGTAGGACCGGGAAGGCTGGGCATCTGTAAGAAAGATGAAATAAGAAAAACTATGAGTCATTTATGTACATTGTCAATAAAAAAATTTAACTTTCTAAAATTCTTCCAGCTTTGTCTTTTACTATAATATATATATAAATACACATAAGGATATATATGTATTTAGATACTTAGAACTTTATAAAATTCTTACAATATATATATATATACGCGTATAAATATTTACATGCGTATATATATAGTGAAATTCCGTTAAAAATTATATATGTACATATATATATACAGAAACAAGGAAACCTGTTCCGACGTTTGTCAAATATTTCTTATTAAAACTACTTATAGGTAATAGAGATGTGGTCCGGGCGCCATCAGAGAGCGGCCAATACTTTGGCAGGTTGCCGCTAGAGAAGGTGTCACAACATACCCATATGAAGGGCCTACCCCCGCGATGATTGTCAAGCTGGGAAGCCTGGTGACAAGCACTTTAAGTCCACGACAGTGAGGTTCACAGATAAGGGAAAGCCAGAAGTGGAGTTGAGAGGACAATTGAAAACATGCCAGTGTTTAAAACGAAACTAAGAATGTTGAAGTGTCTAAAAAAATGAAGTGTTTTAAAACATAATTGTTTCTACCTGAGGCACAAGGCCAGCAATTACCCAGTTCATAACTGGTACTTTATTTTATCGACCCCGTAAGGATGAAAGGCAAAGTTAACCTCGGCGAGATTTGAACTCAGATCGTAAAGGGACGTAACTATGCTGGAAAGCATGGCGTCCGACCCTCTACTGATACTGCCTGTAAGTGAGGTGTCTAAAAAGAAAGAAACCAAGAATGTATATGAAGTGTCCAAAAACATCTATCTAGGGGCCTACCCTCGCGATGATTGTCAAGCTCGCCGATCGAGCTGGGAAGGGAAACCTGGTGGCCAGCACCATAAGTCCACAGATTAGAGTAAACCCCGATGTGGGGTTGAGAGGACGAGAGAAAACATAACAGATGGTTGCTGGTCAAAATCTATATGAAATGTATTTTTTTGAAAGTGTCGGAAAACTAAGAATGTAAATAAAGTTTCAAAAATGAGAAACGAAAAAAAGAAAACATGCCAAGATGAAGGGCCTACCCCCCGCGATGAAGCCGCCCGATCGAGCAGGGAAGGGGAGCCTGGTGGCCAGGACCTTAAGTGCACGACCCAAACAGAAACAGAATTTCTAACGCAACAATTTATAGACTTTAATAACCAGCGGTGTGCAGGACAACTCTTGATTGTATGTCCCAAAGACTCAAGTATAAGGCCTAATGCCCCAAAGACTCAAGTATAAGGCCTAATGTACCAAAGACTCAAGTATAAAGCCTAATGCCCCAAAGACTCACGTATAAGGTCCTCAAAGACTCAAGTATAAGGCCTCATGTCCCAAAGACTCAAGTATAAGGCCTATTATACTGAGATAAGTTAAAGAAAAACATTTTGAATATATAAACACAGATGAAACATGGAATAAACACTTTATTCAATTTTAATATAAATTAATCAAATTTAAGAAGTGTATATATACCTACAGTAGTGTATATATATATACCTACAGTAGTGTATATATATATACCTACAGTAGTATATATATATAACATTAGTGAGATCAGTGTAGGTGCTGTATTGTAAATATATAGTAGTATATAATATTAGTAGTGTATATATATATAATGTATATGTGAGATCAGTGAAGATGTTGTATATAAACAAACGTTAAGATGTCACCGTAGCTAAACTATTGTTTAAATAATTATTCCTGACATTGCATATAAGTATATATTAGAAGTGTATATATATCTACAACAGTGTATATAATATATCAGAAGTATATATATACCTATAGTAGTGTATATACAATATATCTCATGGAGGTGTTGTAAACAAACAAACGTGGAGGTGTCACCGTAGCTAAACTATCGTTTAAATAATTATTCCTGACAAAATGGAGGGAAATAAAGAGAAAATCTTTCAATAAAACTCTTCAACATGAAATAAAACTTTACTTTACCTCCAGAAAAATGGTAAAATCCGAGTTTTTAACGTTTTTTTTATTCAGCTTAGAAAACATCGACTTTTTCCAGCGGCCATTTTAATTTTACTAAACAGAGGTACTTCAATTACGCATGCGCAGAAATTTCGGACATCAAAGCGCATGCGCGACGTTTTTATTCATTTATATTTGTCTGAGGCGGGTAAAATTCTCGAGATCCATCTACGAGTTCTCTCCAGCGGTCTCTGTCCCTCATTATCGCTGCCATGTCCTGCATCCCCAACAGACCAGTGTCTGTCCTTAGGGCATCAACATACGTTAACCTTGGTCTTCCTCTTCTAGTGTGTCCATGTAGGGGCTCCCAAAGGAGCACTGAGTGCAATGTCAACTCTGGATGTCGGTGAGCATGTCCAGCCAACCTCAGTCTCCTCTGTGTCACTTTTGAGCTGACTTTTGGGATGCTCCCATACAGCTCTGAGTTTTTCATCCTCAGTGTATACTGATTAATGTTCAGAGCCATCCTCAGCATTCTCGTGTAGCACCCATCCACCATCTGAGTGAGTTTCTTGGTCAGTGTCCAAGTCTCAGACCCATACAGCAGCACAGACTCCACTACAGCAATGAAGAGGCGGATTTTCAGGTCTCTACGACGGTCCGACTTCCACACCGATATCAAGCTGTGGCACGCCGCCCAGGCTTTGCTCTTCCTCTCAACCACATCATCCTCCGTATTCCCAATCCTTGCTCCCAAATACAGGAAGTCCTCAACCAATTCCAGCGGCTTCCCGCCTACATTAGTGATCCCCTCTGGCTTCTCAACATTCTCTACCAGATATTTTGTTTTAGTCTCATTCATTCTCAGCCCCACACTCATCGACACAGTCTCAACCTCCCGCATCAAATCCTCTGCCTCCTTCACGGTATTTGTCACCAAAACTATGTCGTCGGCAAATTCAGCATCCGATACCTTTTTCGCCCTAACTCTCCTGCTCTGAGCCGGTGCTACAGTAAAGCCAGAGTCCTGGTGTTTTTCCAGTGCAAGGCGCATACAATAGTCCACTACAATGATAAAAAGGTAGGGAGCCAATGTATCTCCCTGGAGCACTCCAGCCAGTATCTCAAAGAACTCTGTCATCCCATCAGGTGTAATGACTTGAGCTTTGGTGTTGGTGTAGAGCAGTGATATCAGGTCCACTATCTTCTTGGGGATTCCATAAGCCTGTAAGATCTTCATCAGGCAGTAACGGTCCACAGAATCAAAGGCCTTCCTAAAGTCAATGAAAACCATGACCGCAGGAAGGCACTTTGCTCTAGCTCCCTCTAATATCCTCCTCAGCATCAGGATGTGACTGGTGGTTGATCTACCCTCTCTGAAGCCGTTCTGGTTGTCCCTGAGCTTCTTCTCCATCTCAGGCTGGATCCTGTTAAGAATCATCCTGTTGAGGGTCTTTGCCACAAGTGACATCAGTGAGATCCCCCGGTAGTTGTTGGTGTTAGAGAGATCTCCCTTCTTTGGCACTGGGACGATGTTACTGATTCGAGGCAACTCCTTTCTCCAGTGCCCCGTTACAGAACCCCAGGATGATATCATCAAAATCACACCTCTTCATCACCTCTGATGCTTCTCCATGAGCCTTGCCCTCCTTGATCCTCTTCTTGGCTCTCTGAAGCTCCTCTCTGGTGAAGGGCTCTGTCTCAACATCCAGTTCCTCAAACAGTCGCCTGATCTCCCCAGTGCTCCGGGCTGTGGAGGGTGGCTCTCCTAGTAGGGTCCTAAAATGGTCTAGCCATTTCCTCTTCCTATCCTCGGGCCCCGTTCCCTGGATCTGACTCGAACACCTTCTCTTCCTCCCTGTGATCTCGTTGATGATCATCCAGCTCTCCTTACATCCAGATCTGTCAACCGCTCTCTCCACACTTCTGATCTTCTCTATCAGTGCCTCCTCTCTGACCTCAGTGTAAGCGGTACAGAGCTCTTCCCTCATCACCTCCACAGTCTCCATCCTCTCCTCCGTAGGATCAGCATAGAATTGGTCCCTGGCAGCTTTCAGGTGTTCTCTGGCTGCACACACTTTTGGGTTTGCAGAGCTGACGTGCTTCCCTTTATTCTTTTTCCTCGGCACCAGGGTTTCACTTGCTTCCGCCACTGCATTGGTGAAGTGCCCGTACCTCCTCGTCACACTCTCCTCAGTCCATCCAATCTCTCTCTCCTATGACTCTCCACACAGAGCACTGAACCTGTTTCTCACTTCCACTGTGAACCTCTCCTGTAGCTTATCATCTTCCTTGAAAGCTCCCCAGTCATAGATTGTTCTCCGGGGCTGAGCCTTGCTCTTTCTTAAGCTCACGCGGACCTCACTCATAACAAGCCGGTGGTCACTACCCAGTGTACTGAAATAGCTGTATGGTTCCGTGTTCAGAACACTATTCCGCCACTTTTTCCTCACCAGAATGAAATCAATCTGGGACTTAGACAGGTGCATATCTGAGATGTAGGTCCACATCTGTAAGAAAGATGAAATAAGAAAAACTATGAACAGTCATTTATGTACATTGTCAATAAAAAAATTTAACTTTCTAAAATTCTTCCAGCTTTGTCTTTTACTATAATATATATATAAATACACATAAAGATATATATGTATTTAGATACTTAGAACTTTATAAAATTCTTACAATATATATATATATACGCGTATAAATATTTACATGCGTATATATATAGTGAAATTCCGTTAAAAATTATATATGTACATATATATATACAGAAACAAGGAAACCTGTTCTGACGTTTGTCAAATATTTCTTATTAAAACTACTTTTAGGTAATAGAGATGTGGTCCGGGCGCCATCAGAGAGCGGCCAATACTTTGGCAGGTTGCCGCTAGAGAAGGTGTCACAACATACCCATATGAAGGGCCTACCCCCGCGATGATTGTCAAGCTGGGAAGGGAAGCCTGGTGACAAGCACTTTAAGTTCACAGATAAGGGAAAGCCAGAAGTGGAGTTGAGAGGACAATTGAAAACATGCCAGTGTTTAAAAAGAAACTAAGAATGTTGAAGTGTCTAAAAAATATGAAGTGTTTTAAAACATAATTGTTTCTACCTGAGGCACAAGGCCAGCAATTACCCAGTTCATTACTGGTACTTTATTTTATCGACCCCGTAAGGATGAAAGGCAAAGTCAACCTCGGCGGGATTTGAACTCAGATCGTAAAGGGACGTAACTATGCTGGAAAGCATGGCGTCCGACCCTCTACTGATACTGCCTGTAAGTGAGGTGTCTAAAAAGAAAGAAACCAAGAATGTATATGAAGTGTCCAAAAACATCTATCTAGGGGCCTACCCTCGCGATGATTGTCAAGCTCGCCGATCGAGCTGGGAAGGGAAACCTGGTGGCCAGCACCATAAGTCCACAGATTAGAGTAAACCCCGATGTGGGGTTGAGAGGACGAGAGATGGTGCTGGTCAAAATCTATATGAAATGTATTTTTTTGAAAGTGTCGGAAAACTAAGAATGTAAATAAAGTTTCAAAAATGAGAAACGAAAAAAAGAAAACATGCCAAGATGAAGGGCCTACCCCCCGCGATGAAGCCGCCCGATCGAGCAGGGAAGGGGAGCCTGGTGGCCAGGACCTTAAGTGCACGACAGTGGGATTTGTGAGGTTCACAGATTAGGGAAAACCCCGATGTGGGGTTGAGAGGACGAGAGAAGACATACCAGATGGTGGTCCAAGTGTTTAAAGAGAAAGTAAGAATGTAGAAGTGTCTAAAAAAAAAAGAAAAGAAACCAAGAATGTATATAAATTGTCCCACAACATTTATCTAAGAGCTGGGAATGGAAGCCTGGTGTCCAGCACCTTACATCCACGACAGTGGGATTTGTGAGGTTCACAGATTAGGGGTTGAGACGACGAGCGAAAACATGCCAGTGTTTAAAAAGATGATTTGTTCAAAATACATTTTTTAAAAAACTCAGAACTTCTAACACAACAATTGATAGACTTTAATAACGATCTTGAAAGAAACCTGAAAAGTCCACCATACGATTTCATAAAGTCCACTGAGGTGCATAGTGGACTTACAGTCATAATGTTGTGGGTTCGATTCCCAGACAGATATATATATAGAGATAACAGAATGTATCTGTAGGTGTGTGTGGAGTTATATATCTGAGAACAGTGTCGAGATGGCTTAGTTTAGTTTCATAGAAGAGGTAACTAAATGTATATACCTTTATGTGTGTATATATATATATATATAAACTATCGTTTAAATAATTATTCCTGACAAAATGGAGGGAAATAAAGAGAAAATGTTTCAATAAAACTCTTCAACATGAAATAAAACTTTACTTTACCTCAAGAAAAATGGTAAAATCCGAGTTTTTAACGTTTTTTTCATTCAGCTTAGAAAACATCGACTTTTTCCAGCGGCCATTTTAGTTTTACTAAACAGAGGTACTTCAATTACGCATGCGCAGAAATTTCGAACATCAAAGCGCATGCGCGACGTTTTTATTCATTTATATACAAATATATACGGGTTTTTATATATATCTACACAAGTCTATTTGTATACACACACCCATATATATACACACATACATACCCAAACATATATATATATATATACACACTGACATATATATATATATATGTGTGTTTGTATGGACCTATAAACATACATGTAAATCAATATAAATATATATATATCATCATCGTTTTTACGGATGCTTTTACAAGCTTGGATGAGTTAGACAGGTCCCCCACTCTGCATCTTCCTTCGTCATCTCCTCTGTGAGTCTCAAGTATTTGAGGTCAGCTCTGAACACCTCTAGCCAGGTCTTTCTCAGTCTACTGAGGCTTCCTTCCTCTGACATTGCTTCTCCCAGCAATCATTATACATACACATCACATGTCCATACCAGTGCAGTCTTCTCTCCAACACATACCACCTCGGATTCCTCTTAAACCCAGTTTCTCATTCAACTTGTACAAGTTCTGCCTTGGCACATCCAATGGAGCATGGTTGCTTCATTTCTCTCAGCCCATGTAGCACCACACTTTACATACAGGTGTCATACAGACATCTGTTATAGCCTGAAGGGCAATAATAAATAAAGGACAGAGCCTTGATGAACACTAAATTCTTCACTATATTCATTGTTAATTCTAACCTTACTGACTGTTTCATTATACATAGCTTGTATAGCTCTCACAAACCATTCATCTACACCTACTTTTCTAAGAGCCCACCAGATAATGGAGTGGGGGACTCTGTCAAAGGATTTCTCCAGATCTACTAAAGCTAAGTAGATGGGTTTACTTTTAGCTAGGTACTTTTCCTGTAGTTGTCGTACAAGGAAAAAGAGCATCTGTGGTACTTTTACCTGACACAACCCAAACTGCATTTCATCTAGATCAATTCGCTCTCTGATTAGTTGTGCTATAACTCTTTGTGACCTTCATGACCTGGTCAACTAACTTAATGCGTCTATAGTTTCCCTTATCTAGAGCATCCCCTTTACCCTTGTAGCAGTTAATGATCATGCTGCTATGCCATTCTTTTGGTATGACCCCGTTCTGTATTACTTGGTTAACTATACGGGTGACCATAGTGTGTCCCACCGATTCAGATGCCTTTAACATCTCAGCACCTATCTCCGAAGGTCCAGCTGCTTTACCTGTCTTCATATCTTTGATTGCCTTACTTATTATACTATACCGCTGGTCCTTCTATTGGATCGATTTGGGGCAGACTATTTTTTTTCCATTTATTCTCCTCATTTAGACAAATATATATATATATATATTGTTATACTTTGGGAGGGTCATGTTGCCAATAAGAAACACACGCACCAGTTGCTTTCACTTCAATTTAATTTATTATATATTTATAAATTTACAAATTTATAAATTTCTGGTTGGTTGGTTCCACAACCAGATAGTTGTTTATATATATATAGTCATAGTTCTTTCGTCACACACTCTGTGACCTCTTCAGTGACTGGGGATTTCTTTCTTCGTTTCTGTGCCTTTCCTTTCTTCTATCCTACGCCATTTTGTTGACATGACCCTCCCAAAGTATAACAATATCGGTTTCAACACACGATTTCAGATAAAGAATCTTGCTAAACAAATTCAGAAACGATATATATATATATACTGTAGTAAAAGTTTGGTTGAAATACCAAGGGTTAGAGCACTCAGTCCTAAGGATGAGCCGAATATAGTTGTAACTAATCATATATATATATATATATATATTGTTATACTTGGGGAGGGTCATATTGTTGTAATATTGCCAGAAATAATAACAAAACACATTCACTGTTTGGTTGGTTTTCGCTTCTGTATCTTTTATATCTATCTATATATATATATATATATAGTTCGTTTCTGAATTTGTTTAGCAAGATTCTTTATCTGAAATCGTGTGTTGAAACCGATATTGTTATACTTTGGGAGGGTCATGTTGCCAATAAGAAACACACGCACCAGTTGCTTTCACTTCAATTTAATTTAATATATATTTATAAATTTACAAATTTATAAATTTCTGGTTGGTTGGTTGGTTCCACAACCAGATAGTTGTTTATATATATATAGTCATAGTTCTTTCGTCACACACTCTGTGACCTCTTCAGTGACTGGGGATTTCTTTCTTCGTTTCTGTGCCTTTCCTTTCTTTTATCCTACGCCATTTTGTTTGTGTGTGGGTTGCGTGCTCAGTTTGCGCATGCGCCACATCCGGTGCGTGTGTTTCTTATTGGCAACATGACCCTCCCAAAGTATAACAATATATATATAGTATTTTACAGGTTTTTATTGTATGTAAACTTCCCCCTTTATATTTGTCCCCTTCTTTTGTGACCCTGTGGCTAATAAAGATGAATCAAAACATCAAATATGTTTAGAATTTTGTGTTTTGGTATATATACAATATACCGTGTTTCTTTTACAATATAAGGCTCCTTCTATCTATATATAAACACACATATATTTATATAAAGGAACGATCGACTTTCGTCAAATCGGACCGAGGGAACAATGTTTCCGTTGGTCTTTCCAATTGCTAATACTATCTATCGGTCGCAACGTGAAATAAAGTGTCTTGCTCAAGGACATAACGCATCGCCTGGTCCAGGAATCTAACTCACAACCTTACGATTGCGAATCCAATTCCCTAACCACTCAGCCACACGCCTTCACGTGTATATATATATATACACACACATATATATACCTATAATGTAAACTGCTAAATGTTCAAGTGAACTGGAATATATTTGTTTTAACCTTTATATGCTCTGATGACACCAGAGTTCTATCTTGATGAAACAACTGTAAGCTATTAATTATTTTCAACACAATTTGCTTGTTATCTATATTGTATTCCTGCTCTGTAATATATCTGATATTTTACATTGAGCTACTTTCTTACTGATAATCAAGTAACATATAATATTCTCCTTATCTTATATATATTTTTATATATAAAACAGAGTGGGATTGGTCGAGTGCAAGACCTTTCCCCACTTAAAAACCTTCAAAGCTCAGGCATTGTTTGTTCAAGATATGTTACAGGTTTGTGTGGCTGGCCGTAGTCTAAAAGTGCACCAAACTCTATAATCTGACAAGCAATTGCAATACTCTTAGCAGAGTTTGCAGCCATCATATATATATATATATATATATATATATGAAAAAGTATGACCCCAACGGCAGAGCTCAAGCCGTTTCGACGGGTATTTCTAGACAAGAAGTGGTCTAGAAATAGCCGTTGAAACGGCTTGATCTCTGTCGTCGGGGTCATACTCTTTCCTATTACCCTAAGTATTGAGTACTCTGCTGCGTTATGGTCCATCTGGTTCCTTACCACAATTCCTTCGTTATATATATATATATATATATATATATATATATATATGATGGCTGCAAACTCTGTTAAAAGTATTGCAATCGTTTGTCAGATTGTAGATATATATAAAACAAACTTATATATATATCATCATCATCATTATTTTACATCCGCTTTTCCCTGCTTGCAAGGGTTGGACGGGTCCTATTCAGCACAGCATCTCTCCGCTTGTCACGGTCCTTCGTCATCTGCTCGGTGAGATTCAGCGATCTCAGGTCCGCTCTCACCACGTCCGCCCATGTTTTACGTGGTCTACCTCTACTGCGTCTTCCATCTACTGGGATTTCCTGGCACTTCTTTACCCAGCGGTCATCCTCCATGCACATCACATGTCCATACCATCTCAGTCTTCTCTCCTGCACACCACAACTTATCTCTCTTATACCCAGTTTCTCTCTCTCACCACCTCCGCCCATGTTTTTTGTGGTCTTCCTCTACTGCGTCTTCCATCTACTGGGATTTCCTGGCAGTCTTTACCCAGCGGTCATCCTCCATGCGCATCACATGTCCATACCATCTCAGTCTTCTCTCCAGCACACTATAACTTATCCCTCTTATATATATATATGTATATATACATAGAACTTTAGAAGTTGTCTTACAAGGAAGGGTTCCATATCGCATGACAGTTTAAGATTTGATTGCAAGTCTAAATATGCGAGACATGTTGAGTGAGGCAACTGCGGTTTGCAGTATGTGCAACAGACGTCTCAAAAAGCTACAAATAATAATAATATTAGCATTCTTTATTTTATAACAACTATGTAATATGATAGCTGCGATTTGATAGCATCTGTCTTCTCCATTTGGCGGAGGTTCCGGTCTAGTTATGTATGTCAACTCTGGGAAGGATTGGTAGACCATGTGATTTAGTGAATTTGGAGGGTTGGGCCCTGTGTAGTGGGTACAGGTTAGGGTTAGGTTTAGAGGGTTAATAGATCGACTGGAGTATACACACACACAGCCTCACCAAGCAGGTTTGGTGGGGTTGCCACTTTAATTGCCGATGACGTGACCACGAGACAGGTTGTACTGGGTTACATGTCACCAGGAGCACTGAACAACAGCCTGACATTATATATGTATATATAGACAAATGTATATATATATATATATATAGACAAATGTATATATATATATATATATAGACAAATGTATATATATATATATATATAGACAAATGTATATATATATATATAGACAAATGTATATATATATATATAGACAAATGTATATATATATATAATATAGACAAATGTATATATATAGAGAGAGAGAGAAATGTATATATATATATAGAGAAATATATATATATATATAGAGAAATGTATATATATATATATATATATATATATATATATACATTTATATATATATATATATATATATATATATATATATATATATATATATATAGACAAATGAATATATATATGTATATAGACAAATGTGTATATATATATATATATAGACAAATGTATAGATATATATCTAGACAAATGTATATATATATATATATATATATAGACAAATGTATATATATATATATATATAGACAAATGTATATATATATAGACAAATGTGTATATATATATATAATATAGACAAATGTATAACCTCATTTATTTAGGACTGGATGTTGTGGTACCAAGATAGCTTTACAGAGAAAGGGGTGGTGTAGATGGGGGTGGGGGTAGGGTTAGACAAATGTATATCCATATATAATATAGACAAATGTATATCATCATCATCATCATCATTTCATTTTACGTCCACTTTTCCCTACTTGCAGGGGTGGGACGGGAACTGATTCTGGCTTGATTTCTACAGCTGGATGCCCTTCCTAACACCAACCTCATTTACAGTGAGTGCTGGGTGCTTTTTTGCCGTGGCACCTCCACGACCACTTTGCAGTGGAATGATAGGGACCCCAGTCCCTATCATCTCATTTCTACAGCTGAGTAAACTGGAGCAATGTGAAATAAAGTGTCTTGCTCAAGTACACAACACATCACCCGGCCTGAGAATTGAACTCACAACCTTTCGATTGCAAGCCCAATGCTCTAACCACTAAGTCATGTGCCTCCATATACATATATGATAATGTGTTTGGCGCTGGGAAGGGCATCTGGCCATAGAAAATCAGCCAGAAACATTCCTACACGAGTGATATATGGTGACCCGACCAAACTTGCCTCAAATGGGACAAACTCGTCGAACCCATGCTAGCGTGAAAGATGACCGTTAAAAGATGATGATGTGTGTGACACAGAGGAAAAAGAGAAAGGGGATGGAAACAAATGCTGTTTCCATCCCCTTTCTATTTAAAAGGGGAATAAAAAATAAACAACATTTTTTCAAAGTTTATTATTATAAAAAAAAAGGGGGGAGGGGGGTTCACTAAATTATCAGACTCATTGGATGTGACGGACAAACCCCTTATCTGGGACCCCACAGGTTGTGACATCTTCTCAACCTTCAACTTAGGACAAGATCCTACTTAACGAGTGAGGTGGACCGAGGAAACAATGTTTCCGTTTGTCTTTCCAATTGCTAATACTATCTATCGGTCGCAACTCCAGGTAGAAGGAGCAACGTGAAATAAAGTGTCTTGCTCAAGGACATAACGCATCGCCTGGTCCAGGAATCAAACTCACAACCTTACGATTGCGAATCCAGTTCTCTAACCACTCAGCTATACTTGATATGTATGTGTGTATGTGTGTGTGTGTGTGTATACTGGGGTACTGAAAAGTTCCTGGTTTAATAATAATAATGAAATTGTGTACAGTGCTCAGGTGCACTACAACTCATCAAAGGTGCATGTATAGTACATAGGGTAATGTACAAATGTCAGGAAAGTGAACAGTGTATGAGTCATGATATACACAAGACACATATATACATGTATGGAGGTGGGATATCAGGTGTAGTGTTGGTGAATCTCAGGAAGCATGGAGGTTTTAAAGGATGCAGTGTCTCGACAGCTAACAACTGATGCAGGTAGTTTGTTCCATGGAGGTTTTAAAGGATGCAGTGTCTCGACAGCTAACAACTGATGCAGGTAGTTTGTTCCATGGAAGTTCTAAAGGATGCAGTGTCTCAGCAGCTAACAACTGATGTAGTGGGTGCTTTTTGTCATGACACCTACATGACCACTTTACAGTGTGGACTGGGTGTTTTTTGTTGTGACACCTACACGACCACTTTACAGTGTGGACTGGGTGTTTTTTGTTGTGACACCTACACGACCACTTTACAGTGTGGACTGGGTGCTTTTTGTTGTGACACCTACACGACCACTTTACAGTGTGGACTGGGTGTTTTTTGTTGTGACACCTACATGACCACTTTACAGTGGGGACTGGGTGCTTTTTGTTGTGACACCTACATGACCACTTTACAGTGTGGACTGGGTGCTTTTTGTTGTGACACCTACATGACCACTTTACAGTGGGGACTGGGTGCTTTTTGTTGTGACACCTACATGACCACTTTACAGTGGGGACTGGGTGTTTTTTGTTGTGACACCTACATGACCACTTTACAGTGTGGACTGGGTACTTTTTGTTGTGACACCTACATGACCACTTTACAGTGGGGACTGGGTGTTTTTTGTTGTGACACCTACATGACCATTTTACAGTGTGGACTGGGTGCTTTTTGTTGAGACACCTACATGACCACTTTACAGTGTGGACTGGGTGCTTTTTGTTGAGACACCTACATGACCACTTTACAGTGGGGACTGGGTGTTTTTTGTTGTGACACCTACATGACCACTTTACAGTGGGGACTGGGTGTTTTTTGTTGTGACACCTACATGACCACTTTACAGTGTGGACTGGGTGCTTTTTGTTGTGACACCTACATGACCACTTTACAGTGTGGACTGGGTGTTTTTTGTTGTGACACCTACATGACCACTTTACAGTGTGGACTGGGTGCTTTTTGTTGTGACACCTACATGACCACTTTACAGTGTGGACTGGGTGTTTTTTGTTGTGACACCTACATGACCACTTTACAGTGTGGACTGGGTGCTTTTTGTTGTGACACCTACATGACCACTTTACAGTGTGGACTGGGTGTTTTTTGTTGTGACACCTACATGACCACTTTACAGTGTGGACTGGGTGCTTTTTGTTGTGACACCTACATGACCACTTTACAGTGTGGACTGGGTGTTTTTTGTTGTGACACCTACATGACCACTTTACAGTGTGGACTGGGTGCTTTTTGTTGTGACACCTACATGACCACTTTACAGTGTGGACTGGGTGCTTTTTGCCATGACACCTACATGACCACTTTACAGTGGGGACTGGGTCATTTGTTTTTTCCTTTATCCTTCCCCCCTCTGTTTAACCACTATTATCCCCCCCCCACATCTCCCTTCATCCCCCTACCACACCCTCCCTTCACCCCCCACACACTCTCCCACTCCCTTCACCCCCCATTCTCCCTTCATCCCCCTACCACACCCTCCCTTCACCCCCCAATCACACACTCCCTTCACCCCCCCATTCTCCCTTCATCCCCCCACCACACACTCCCCTCTCGCTATCACACAATATCTATTCCCATACACTCTCTCTCATGTTATCCTCCCTACACTCTGTATCCCTCCCTCTCCAACCTCTCACATCACCCCTCTCTCTATAACCTCTATCCCTCCCCTCACCCCTCTCTCTATAAGCTCTATCCCTCTCCTACTCCCCCTCTCTCTATAAGCTCCATCCCTCTCTCTATAACCTCTATCCCTCTCCCATCACCCCTCTCTCTATAACCTCTATCCCTCTCCCATCACCCCTCGCTCTATAACCTCTATCCCTCTCCCATCACCCCTCTCTCTATAACCTCTATCCCTCTCCCATCACCCCTCTCTCTATAACCTCTATCCCTCTCCCATCACCCCTCTCTCTATAACCTCTATCCCTCTCCCATCACCCCTCGCTCTATAACCTCTATCCCTCTCCCATCACCCCTCTCTCTATAACCTCTATCCCTCTCCCATCACCCCTCTCTCTATAACCTCTATCCCTCTCCCATCACCCCTCTCTCTATAAGCTCCATCCCTCTCCCACCACCCCTCGCTCTATAGCCTCTATCCCCCTCCCATCACCCCTCTCTCTCTATAACCTCTATCCCTCTCCCATCACCCCTCTCTCTATAAGCTCCATCCCTCTCCCACCACCCCTCGCTCTATAGCCTCTATCCCCCTCCCATCACCCCTCTCTCTCTATAACCTCTATCCCTCTCCCACCACCCCTCGCTCTATAGCCTCTATCCCCCTCCCATCACCCCTCTCTCTCTATAACCTCTATCCCTCTCCCACCACCCCTCGCTCTATAGCCTCTATCCCCCTCAGCCAGTCTCTCAACACAACACAGCTATATATACACCAACTGTAGTAGCAGCAACAACGATATTTACGTTAGCTGTGTGCGACCACCACCTTTCTACTACTACTACTACTACTACAACTACCACCACCACTACTACTACTAGCAATAACATAGCTACGGTTGAGAATTTTACCCCTGGGGCCTTGCATCGTCCATTCATGAAGGACATACCCACCACCAACAATATCACAGATACAGTCGAGAATTTTACCACGGGAGGGCTTAGATCGCATCTTAAGAAGCTACTCATCACCACCAACAACAAGGATAACAGAGATACGGTCGAGAATTGTACCCCTGGGGGGCCGCTTCGTCCACACACGAAGGACATACCCAGCACCACCGCCACTAACACAGATAAGAGTCGATATTTGTACCCCTGGGGGGCCGCTTCGTCCACATATGAAGGAGATGCCCAGCACCACCGCCACCACTAAGACAGATACGGTCGAGAATGTTACCCCCGGGGTGCTGCTTCGACCGGGCCTGAACGACATACTCACCACCACCACCACTACCAACAACAACACAGTTACGGTCGAGAATCTTACCCCTGGAGGGCTGCTTCGTCCACATATACCCAGCACCACCACCACCACCACCACCACCAACAACAACATCATCAACAACAACACTACACGTATGTATACTTCCATACGAGATGCCCAGACACAATCTAGTCGTTTAAACACAGACACGAGTCCCACCAACTACTCAGACGAGCGGCAAGAAGAGAAAAAAGGTTTGTTTCTTTCTCTCTCAAACACTGAAAATTAAATCAAGAGGCTATGTAGCCGGTCAGAGTGTCAGACAATGTAGCCGGTAAGAGTGTCAGACATATTTGTTTCTTTCTCTCTCTATCTCTCTCAAAGCCCTGTTCGGATTTTAGTCTTCACATTAATTATTATTGTTATACGATCTGAGTTCAAATCCCGCCGAGGTTAACTTTGCCTTTCATCCTCACGGGGTCGATAAAATAAAGTACCAGTAATGTACTGGGGTAATTGCTGGCCTTGTGCCTAAAGTAGAAACATTTATTATTCTCTCTCTCTCTCTCTCTCTCTATATATATATATATATATTAATATCATTGTATATACATATATATATATATTTATGGATATATATAGATATATATATAACGAAGGAAGTGTGGTAAGGAACCAGGTGGACCATAACGCACCAGAGTACTCAATACTTAGGGTAGTAGAGTGGGTAATAGGAGAAAGTATCACCCCGACAGTAGAACTTAAGCCGTTTCGGCGGCTATTTCTCAGCTCAGTTCAGAAATAGCCGTCGAAACGGCTTGAGCTCTGCCGTCGGGGGTCATACTTTTTCTTATTTTAAACAGAGCCGAAGAATTATGAAAATAAACCAAAGAAGCCTTCAATACATCAAAAGTCTTTATATTTTCATAATATATATATATATATATAATGGTGAACCTACAGTAACTGGACGTTAAGATTGCTATATAATATATATATATATATATAAGATTGCTATATATATATATATATATATATATATAAGATTGCTATATAATATATATATATATATATAAGATTGCTATATATATATATATATATATATATATAATGGTGAACCTACAGTAACTGGACGTTAAGATTCCTATATAATATATATATATATATATAAGATTGCTATATAATATATATATATATATATAAGATTGCTATATATATATATATATATATATATAAGATTGCTATATATATATATATATATATATATATATATATATATAATGGTGAACCTACAGTAACTGGACGTTAAGATTCCTATATAATGCCCAGTGCCCCTCGTTGCTGTCTTTTGCTCCGTTGTTCAACCCCTTCCTTTACATTTTCTTTAACATTGTAACATTAAAGGAATATATCTTTCATTATATCATACTTTATAGTGTTATCTAAGCATTTATAATGTTATTTATGTATATATTTAAAACATGTTATGTTATTCTACTGTAAATTTATTTATATGCTCTGTTTATATTTTCATTCTGAAAGAATTGCAAACGATTTGTATTGTTATTTATACAACTATGAATAAAATATTTGCTATAAATGTGTGTGTGTGTGAGTCCCAGGGTCAACCAGGGGTAAGACCATTAACTGAGGTACTTTCCTGATGATTTCCTTCGAATGAAACAGTTCTATATTAAATACATTTGATATATATACATGGTAGAGAGGTCTATATATAAGCGAACTTAGATATAAAAATGTTTTCGTCAATCTTGATTATACACCAGGATTTTCACACATTTAATTTTAATATATAAATATATATATATATACATACATTATACCCAGGATTTTCAGACATTTAATTTTAATATATAAATATATATACATACATTATAATGTATGTATATATATTATAAACAGAGCATATAAATAAATTTACAGTAGAATAACATAACATGTTTTAAATATATACATAAATAACATTATAAATGCTTAGATAACACTATAAAGGATGATATAATGAAAGATATATTCCTTTAATGTTACAATATTATAGAAAATGTAGAAGAAGGGGTTGAACAACAGAGCAAAAGACAGCAAATATATATATATATATATGATGGTGATTTCTCCCGAATGAAACAGTTCTAGTCCTGTAGAAGCCATTTCTATATTAAATATATATATATTTTTATATAGCTGCCATTATATATATATTTAATATACAAATGTATGTATATATTTATATACAGAGACAGAGAGAGAAACACGCCCAAATGCAAGTTTGTTTTTTGGCGGGAAATGCATTTTCACTTTTGATGGAGAAGGAAGCTCGTTTAAATGGCCGGATATAGAGGTACCTTGCTTCATGATCGAAGACAGTAGAAATATCCGTATATTTATCGATAAAAAATCGAACATCTACGTTGGGTATGTGTGTGGGTGAGCGGATATAAAAGAATTAAAAGGACACACACACACACACACATATATATATATCTATCTATCTAAGGCGGGTAAAATTCCCGAGATCCACGGACGAATTCTCTCCAGCGGTCTCTGTCCCTCATTATCGCTGCCATGTCCTGCATCCCCAACAGACCAGTGTCTGTCCTTAGGGCATTAACATACGTTAACCTTGGTCTTCCCCTTCTAGTGTGTCCATGTAGGGGCTCCCAAAGGAGCACTGAGTGCAATGTCAACTCTGGATGTCGGTGAGTGTGTCCATGCAGGGGCTCCCAAAGGAGCACTGAGTGCAATGTCAACTCTGGATGTCGGTGAGCATGTCCAGCTAACCTCAGTCTCCTCTGTGTCACTTTTGAGCTGACTTTTGGGATGCTCCCATACAGCTCTGAGTTTTTCATCCTCAGTGTATACTGATTAATGTTCAGAGCCACCTCAGCATTCTCGTGTAGCACCCATCCACCATCTGAGTGAGTCTCTTGGTCAGTGTCCAAGTCTCAGACCCATACAGCAGCACAGACTCCACTACAGCAATGAAGAGGCGGACTTTCAGGTCTCTACGAAGGTCCGACTTCCACACCGATCTCAAGCTGTGGCATGCCGCCCAGGCCTTGCTCTTCCTCTCAACCACATCATCCTCCGTATTCCCAATCTTTGCTCCCAAATACAGGAAGTCCTCAACCAATTCCAGCGGCTTCCCGCCTACATTAGTGATCCCCTCTGGCTTCTCAACATTCTCTACCAGATATTTTGTTTTAGTCTTATTCAGCCCCACACTCATCGACACAGTCTCAACCTCCCGCATCAAATCCTCTGCCTCCTTCACGGTATTTGTCACCAAAACTATGTCGTCGGCAAATTCAGCATCTGATACCTTTTTCGCCCCAACTCTCCTGCTCTGAGCCGGTGCTACAGTAAAGCCAGAGTCCTGGTGTTTCTCCAGTGCAAGGCGCATACAATAGTCCACTACGATGATAAAAAGGTAGGGAGCCAATGTATCTCCCTGGAGCACTCCAGCCAGTATCTCAAAGAACTCTGTCATCCCATCAAGTGTAATGACTTGGGCAAGGAGGGCAAGGCTCATGGAGAAGATGGAGTGGCATCAGAGGTGATGAAGAGGTGTGATTTTGATGATATCATCCTGGGGTTCTGTAACGGGGCACTGGAGAAAGGAGTTGCCCCGAATCAGTGGAGGATCAGTAACATCGTCCCAGTGCCAAAGAAGGGAGATCTCTCTAACACCAACAACTACCGGGGGATCTCACTGACGTCACTTGTGGCAAAGACCCTCAACAGGATGATTCTTAACAGGATCCAGCCTGAGATGGAGAAGAAGCTCAGGGACAACCAGAACGGCTTCAGAGAGGGTAGATCAACCACCAGTCACATCCTGATGCTGAGGAGGATATTAGAGGGAGCTAGAGCAAAGTGCCTTCCTGCGGTCATGGTTTTCATTGACTTTAGGAAGGCCTTTGATTCTGTGGACCGTTACTGCCTGATGAAGATCTTACAGGCTTATGGAATCCCCAAGAAGATAGTGGACCTAATATCACTGCTCTACACCAACACCAAAGCCCAAGTCATATATATATATGTAACAGTAATATACGTGAACGGCAAAGCATAAACGAACTAAGGAAAAAAAATTAGAGATAAGAGGGATCAGATGTTGTTTACTCGAGAGAAGGCTACGTTGGTATGGACACGTGATGCGCATGAAAGTCGATAGCTGTATAACAAAGTGCAGGGCAATAAAGATAGACGGTAGTCACGGAATAGGCAGACCTAGAAAAACCTGGGACGAGCTGATAAACTCCGACATCACACACTTACACCTCTCCAAGACAATGTCACTGGACCGAGACCTTTGGCGGTACTCAGTAACAGAGAAGACCCGCCTTACCTAAATATATAGTAAAACCTACTCCAGCCAGTAGGCATCTCTAACAAAATACACCCCGTCCCACCACCACCACCCCCACCCCATCCACACCACCCCGTTCTATGTAAAGTTATGTTGGTGCCGCGCCATCCAGGCCGAAACAAATGAGATCGTGTAGGTGTCACGACAAAAAAACACACAGTCCACGCTGTAATGTGGCCGTGTAGGCAACACGGTAAAAACCTCCCAGACCCACACTGTAAATGTGGTTGGTGTTAGGAAGGGCATCCAACTGTAGAAAACCTGCCAGACAGTCCTATGCGAGCAAGACAACCACTCTTGCCTCAAGTGGGAAAACTCCCGTCCAAACCCATGCAAGCGTGGAACACGGACGTTAAACGTTGATGATGATGATGATGATGATATATATATATATATATATATATAACGAAGGAAGTGTGGTAAGGAACCAGGTGGACCATAACGCACCAGAGTGCCCGATACTTAGGGTAGTAGAGTGGGTAATAGGGAAAGAGTCAGGACCCCGACGGCTGAGCTCCGGTCATTTCGACGGCTAGAGTTCGGATATAGCTGTCGAAATGGCCGGAGCTCAGCCGTCGGGGTCCTGACTCTTTTCCTATATATATCATCATCATCATCATCACCGTTTTACGTCCGTTCTTCCACGCTAGCATGGGTTAGACGGGTTGTCCTGTTGTGGGCAGTGTCTGGTCGGCTGACCATGCCTTCCTCATACAGGAACTGATCTGGCTTGATTTCTACAGCTGGATGCCCTTCCTAACACCAACCTCATTTACAGTGTGAGCTGGGTGCTTTTTCGTGGCGCCTACACGTCCACTTTACAGTGTGGGCTGGGTGCTTTTTTTGCCGTGGCACCTCCACGACCACCTTGCGGTGGGGGGAGTGGGGGCATATTGTTTATATGCTTCAGCATGTACCCATGGGAGGTCGGGTACCCTGTATTACTATATATATATATATATATATATACATGGCTGAATACAATAAATGTATTAGGCACAAGGCCAGCAATTACTCAGTACATTACTGGTACTTTATTTTATCGACCCTGTAAGGATGAAAGGCAAAGTCAACCTCGGCCGGGATTTGAACTCAGATCGTAAAACATTCGATTCGTTTGTAATTATGCAAACAAGCCTCAATTTTATAGCCATGTCAGTAGAATGAACTCTTCATTCTTGCTCTTGTGCCAACATAAGAGCAAGAATGAAGGGTTCATTCTACTGACATAGCTATAAAATTGAGGCTTGTTTGCATAATTGCAAACGAATCGAATTCGAATGTTATTATTAATATTCGGAAAACTCAGATTACATTTATTGTTTATCATCATCATCATTTTACATCCGCTCTTTATATATATATATATATATATATATATATATATATATTAGTTTAACAATGATGATAAAAACAAAGGCAAGTTATTTTACACATTCATTTCATATCATTGTTTTACGATCGTTTCGGAGGGTTGATCATATTGATATATTGACTGGGCTATAGCAGTTAGAGAACAGTTCGATCATACCGTCTTCTTCGGAAACAATGAACCTATCTGTGAATATCACTGAATTACTGTATAAAGCATTATTTTCAAAGTTTAATTATTTATTTTTTAACATAATAAATACATGAAAATATATTTCATACTTTGTCCTAATGAAGAACTTCAGGGTAAACAACATTTCTTGTCTTTCTTTGATTGGCTAAAATGTAGAGATTTTTTGAAGTTCCAGTCCTTGAAACAGCCAAATAAAACATGCCATGACTGAATCAGGGGTTTGTCAGATCTATACCAATAGTTTTGAAAGTTTGACCTTGACTCATTGATGCTCATGGCAAAGTATGGCCTCACTGGGAAGTGCAGCCTCTTAAATGTAAAAGGCAACTCGCTATCATGAGAAGAGATTGACCTTTGTAAGCCTCGAATATAATGGTTGCTTTTTTTTAATGATTCACAAACATTTATTTACAATAGGTTATAACTTTTTGATAACAGATTACATTGAGTTATAACTACAGTATAGACCCTACCACGAAGGTAGACCACATTTAATATATATATATATATATATATATATATATAAATATATATATATATATATATATAACAAATTTAATATAGAAATGGCGTCTACAGGACTAAAACTGTTTCATTCCAAGGAAATCACCAGGAACGTTCGTTTGCACACACGCATATATACACAAACACACATATGAATGTGTATATGTGTGTGTGTGTGTATATATATATATATATATATATATTGGAGGCATATGGCTTAGTGGTTAGAGCATTGGCCTTGCAATCGAAAGGTTGTGAGTTCAATTCTCAGACCGGGTGATGTGTTGTTTCCTTGAGCAAGGCACTTTATTTCACATTGCTCCAGTTTACTCAGCTGTAGAAATGAGATGATAGGGACTGGGGTCCCTATCATTCCACTGCAAAGTGGTTGTGGAGGTGCCACAGCAAAAAAGCACCCAGCACTCACTGTAAATGAGGTTGGTGTTAGGAAGGGCATCCAGCTGTAGAAATCAAGCCAGAATCAGTTCCCGTCCCACCCTTGCAAGCAGGGAAAAAGCGGACGTAAAATGAAATGATATATATACAGAACACCCGCCTTGCCTAAGTACAAAGCGAAACCTACAGTCAGTAGGCGCCTCTAACAAAATACACCCCCACCCCATCCACACCACCCCCTTAAATGTGAAGTTATGTTGGTACCACAACATCCAGTCCGAAACAAATGAGGTTGTGTAGGTGTCACGACAAAAAACACACAGTCCACGCTGTAATGTGGCCGTGTAGGTAACACGGTAATAACCTCCCAGTCCACACTGTAAACGTGGTTGGTGTTAGGAAGGGAGGGCATCCAGCCGTAGAAAACCCGCCAGACAGTCCTGAGCAAGACAACAAATCTTGCCTCAAGTGGGACAATTCCCGTCCAGACCCATGCTAGCATGGAAGATGGATGTTAAACGACGATGATGATGATGATGATGATTATATATATATATATATATATATATATATATATATATATATATATATATATATATATATATATATGATGGAGGCACATGGCTTAGTAGTTAGAGCATTGGGCTTGCAATCGAAAGGTTGTGAGTTCAATTCTCAGACCGGGTGATGTGTTGTTTCCTTGAGCAAGACACTTTATTTCACATTGCTCCAGTTTACTCAGCTGTAGAAATGAGATGATAGGGACTGGGGTCCCTATCATTCTACTGCAAAGTGGTCGTGGAGGTGCCACGGCAAAAAAGCACCCAGCACTCACTGTAAATGAGGTTGGTGTTAGGAAGGGCATCCAGCTGTAGAAATCAAGCCAGAATCAGTTCCTGTCCCACCCTTGCAAGCAGGGAAAAAGCGGATGTAAAATGATGATGATGATGATATGTAAAAGATTGTGACATTATCTGGTGATTGGCAGTATTTGGTAGAGTGCCGAACGCCATGCTCTGCAGCTTAGAGTTACGGTCTCAGTTCAAACTTTGCCTTCCATCCTTACGGGGTCGATAAAATAAAGTACCAGTAATACACTGGAATAATTGCTGGCCTTGTGTCAAAAGTACCAGTAATACACTGGGGTAATAGCTGGCCTTGTGTCAAAAGTACCAGTAATACACTGGGGTAATAGCTGGCCTTGTGTCAAAAGTACCAGTAATACACTGGGGTAATAGCTGGCCTTGTGTCAAAAATACCAGTAATACACTGGGGTAATAGCTGGCCTTGTGTCAAAAGTACCAGTAATACACTGGGGTGATAGCTGGCCTTGTGTCAAAAGTACCAGTAATACACTGGAGTAATAGCTGGCCTTGTGTCAAAAATACCAGTAATACACTGGGGTAATAGCTGGCCTTGTGTCAAAAGTACCAGTAATACACTGGGGTAATAGCTGGCCTTGTGTCAAAAATACCAGTAATACACTGGGGTAATAGCTGGCCTTGTGTCAAAAGTACCAGTAATACACTGGGGTGATAGCTGGCCTTGTGTCAAAAGTACCAGTAATACACTGGAGTAATAGCTGGCCTTGTGTCAAAAATACCAGTAATACACTGGGGTAATAGCTGGCCTTGTGTCAAAAGTACCAGTAATACACTGGGGTGATAGCTGGCCTTGTGTCAAAAGTACCAGTAATACACTGGGGTGATAGCTGGCCTTGTGTCAAAAGTACCAGTAATACACTGGGGTAATTGCTGGCCTTGTGTCAAAAGTACCAGTAATACACTGGGGTAATAGCTGGCCTTGTGTCAAAAGTACCAGTAATACACTAGGGTAATAGCTGACCTTGTGTCAAAAGTACCAGTAATACACTGGGGTAATAGCTGGCCTTGTGTCAAAAGTACCAGTAATACACTGGGGTAATAGCTGGCCTTGTGTCAAAAGTACCAGTAATACACTGGGGTAATAGCTGGTAACAGTTATTACGAGGTCTTGATGATGATAACTTTCTCCTTACAGATGATTACACCATTAAAATACCATTCCAACCCCAAAGATGTAGCTGGGACTGTGGGCTGGCTTGTGTTTCTATGGTACTTAGGTAAGTAGTAGTGGTGGTGGTGGTGGTGGTGATCGTGGTGGTGGTGTTGGTGGCGTTGGTGGTGGTGATGGTAGTGGTGGTGTTGGTGGTGGTGGTGATGATAGTACCATTATCACCACCACCACCACCACAACAACCACCACAACAACCACTATCACAATCACCACCAACACCACCACTACCACAACCACCATTACCATCACCACCACAACAACCACTATCACAATCACCACCAACACCACCACTACCACAACCACCATTACCATCACCACCACAACAACCACTATCACAATCACCACCAACACCACCACTACCACAACCACCATTACCATCACCACCACCACCACCATTACCATCAACACCACCACTACCACAACAACCACCACCACTACCATCACCATCACAACCACCATTACCATCAACACCACCACTACCACAACAACCACCACCACCACCAACACCACCACCACTACCATCACCATCACAACCACCATTACCATCAACACCACAACAACCACCACCACCACCACCACTACCATCACCATCACAACCACCATTACCATCAACACCACAACAACCAACACCAACACCACCACCACTACCATCACTACCACAACCACCATTACCATCACCATCACCACCACAACCACCACAACCACCACAACCACTACCACAACCTCCATCACCACAACCACCACCACTACTACCACCTCCATCACTACTACCATCATCATTACCATCACTACCACAAACACAACCACCACCGACACCACAACCACCACTATCTTCATCAGGTTACAAACCAGTCTAACTCTACTCTCACTCTCTCACGAATGCGCAGGCACCTGGGAAAAGACGACTCAACAGTGTATGGCAAGGACCTGGAAAATCTGCAGTGTCGACTGAGGTAAGGGTTACAGCCCTAATCTGGAGTTTTTGCTGGGACAGAAGCAATGGGGTCCCACATGTAGGGTTAACTGGCCTCCTACAAGGTTGTATCTCGTAAGAGGTTTCTAGGTATTTTAACAACAGGGACCCCCACTTCTATCATGTCATTACAGCCCACACCTATCTATCCATCTAGGGCAGGTAAAATTCCCGAGATCCATGGACGAGTTCTCTCCAGCGGTCCCTGTCGCTCATTATCGCTGCCATGTCCTGCGTCTCCAACAGACCAGTGTCTGTCTTTAGGGCATCAACACATGTCAACCTCGTGTGTCCATGTAGGGGCTCCCACAGGAGCACTGAGTGCAGTGTCAACTCTGGATGTTGGTGAGCATGTCCAGCTAACCTAGTGTGTCAATGCAGGGGCTCCCACAGGAGCACTGAGTGCAGTGTCAACTCTGGATGTCGGTGAGCATGTCCAGCTAACCTCAGTCTCCTCTGTGTCACTTGAGATACACCCATATAGGGTTAGTTGGTCTCCTACAAGGTTGTATCTCATTGGAGGTTTCTTGGCTGTTTCAGCAAGAGACCCCAGTCCTATCATGTTGTTACAGCTCACACCTATGTAGGTTTAGCTGGCCTCCTACTGAGTTGTATCTCAGGTTTCTTGGGTGTTTTAATGATAGGGAGACCCCAGTCCTATCATGTTGTTGTGACAGCTTACACCTATGTAGGTTTAGCAAGCCTCCTCCAAGGTTGTATCTCATAGGAGGTTTCTTGGGTGTTTTAACCCTATAGCATTTAAACTGGCCATATCCGGCCAGAATTCTCTCACCTCTTTCTGTTCAAACCGGCTGTAACTGGCTGATCATACTGATGTTAAGGTATTGTTCTCAAAATAACTAATATCAAAATCTCATAGATTCAATATTATGCAAAATAATTATGTGAATGCTAAAGGGTTAATGGTAGGGACCATGAGTTTTCTCAAGTGTTTTAGTGATAGAGGACCCCCAGCCCTGTCATGTTGTCAACAAATTTAACATTAATCAACGTGTGTGTCTATATATTTCAGTGTTTGGTCCATACACTTGGCCTACCTGCTAAAATTCCATAATGTTCGGACAGAGTTTTTTACCATCACCCTGGGGGCTGACAATGGCTACTCTACACAGGTAAGGGACCTCAAATTCCCCATTCTGGCTCTTTGTATCTGCTCTTGTGTCAGCGTAACCTTTTTTGATTTCATCCCAAACCAACCACCGGTTCTATGATAATTTTATGTAAGAACCTTAGTTAAGTTATGTTCCCAAAACCCCTGATTCTATGATACAAAACTGTTTTGTTTTACAGTGTTTATATTTATCTAAAAACCTTTGTTAAGTTATGTTCCAAACACCTCTGGTTCTAAAGTCTTTATATTTATCTAGACACAGTAAAAAGCACCCAGGTGTTACAACAAAAAGCACCCAGTCCTCACTGTAAAGTGGTCATGTAGGTGTCACAACAAAAAGCACCCAGTCCACACTGTAAAGTGGTCGTGTAGGTGTCACAACAAAAAGACACCCAGTCCACACTGTAAAGTGGTCATGTAGGTGTCACAACAAAAAGACACCCAGTCCACACTGTAAAGTGGTCATGTAGGTGTCACAACAAAAAACACCCAGTCCACACTGTAAAGTGGTCATGTAGGTGTCATGACAAAAAGCACCCAGTCCACACTGTAAAGTGGTCATGTAGGTGTCATAACAAAAAGACACCCAGTCCACACTGTAAAGTGGTCATGTAGGTGTCACAACAAAAAGCATCCAGTCCACACTGTAAAGTGGTCATGTAGGTGTCACTACAAAAAGGACCCAGTCCACACTGTAAAGTGGTCATGTAGGTGTCATGACAAAAAGCACCCAGTCCACACTGTAAAGTGGTCGTCTAGGTGTCACAACAAAAAGCACCCAGTCCACACTGTAAAGTGGTCATGTAGGTGTCACGACAAAAAGGACCCAGTCCACACTGTAAAGTGGTCATGTAGGTGTCATGACAAAAAGCACCCAGTCCACACTGTAAAGTGGTCGTCTAGGTGTCACAACAAAAAGCACCCAGTCCACACTGTAAAGTGGTCATGTAGGTGTCACGACAAAAAGGACCCAGTCCACACTGTAAAGTGGTCATGTAGGTGTCACGACAAAAAGCACCCAGTCCACACTGTAAAGTGGTCATGTAGGTGTCACGACAAAAAGGACCCAGTCCACACTGTAAAGTGGTCATGTAGGTGTCACGACAAAAAGCACCCAGTCCACACTGTAAAGTGGTCATGTAGGTGTCACGACAAAAAGCACCCAGTCCACACTGTAAAGTGGTCATGTAGGTGTCACGACAAAAAGCACCCAGTCCTCACTGTAAAGTGGTCATGTAGGTGTCACAACAAAAAGCACCCAGTCCACACTGTAAAGTGGTCGTGTAGGTGTCACAACAAAAAGACACCCAGTCCACACTGTAAAGTGGTCATGTAGGTGTCACAACAAAAAGACACCCAGTCCACACTGTAAAGTGGTCATGTAGGTGTCACAACAAAAAACACCCAGTCCACACTGTAAAGTGGTCATGTAGGTGTCATGACAAAAAGCACCCAGTCCACACTGTAAAGTGGTCATGTAGGTGTCATAACAAAAAGACACCCAGTCCACACTGTAAAGTGGTCATGTAGGTGTCACAACAAAAAGCATCCAGTCCACACTGTAAAGTGGTCATGTAGGTGTCACTACAAAAAGGACCCAGTCCACACTGTAAAGTGGTCATGTAGGTGTCATGACAAAAAGCACCCAGTCCACACTGTAAAGTGGTCGTCTAGGTGTCACAACAAAAAGCACCCAGTCCACACTGTAAAGTGGTCATGTAGGTGTCACGACAAAAAGGACCCAGTCCACACTGTAAAGTGGTCATGTAGGTGTCATGACAAAAAGCACCCAGTCCACACTGTAAAGTGGTCGTCTAGGTGTCACAACAAAAAGCACCCAGTCCACACTGTAAAGTGGTCATGTAGGTGTCACGACAAAAAGGACCCAGTCCACACTGTAAAGTGGTCATGTAGGTGTCACGACAAAAAGCACCCAGTCCACACTGTAAAGTGGTCATGTAGGTGTCACGACAAAAAGGACCCAGTCCACACTGTAAAGTGGTCATGTAGGTGTCACGACAAAAAGCACCCAGTCCACACTGTAAAGTGGTCATGTAGGTGTCACGACAAAAAGCACCCAGTCCACACTGTAAAGTGGTCATGTAGGTGTCACGACAAAAAGGACCCAGTCCACACTGTAAAGTGGTCATGTAGGTGTCACGACAAAAAGCACCCAGTCCACACTGTAAAGTGGTCATGTAGGTGTCACAACAAAAAGCACCCAGTCCACACTGTAAAGTGGTCATGTAGGTGTCACGACAAAAAGGACCCAGTCCACACTGTAAAGTGGTCATGTAGGTGTCACAACAAAAAGACACCCAGTCCACACTGTAAAGTGGTCATGTAGGTGTCACGACAAAAAGCACCCAGTCCACACTGTAAAGTGGTCATGTAGGTGTCACGACAAAAAGCACCCAGTCCACACTGTAAAGTGGTCATGTAGGTGTCACGACAAAAAGGACCCAGTCCACACTGTAAAGTGGTCATGTAGGTGTCACGACAAAAAGCACCCAGTCCACACTGTAAAGTGGTCATGTAGGTGTCACGACAAAAAGGACCCAGTCCACACTGTAAAGTGGTCATGTAGGTGTCACAACAAAAAGACACCCAGTCCACACTGTAAAGTGGTCATGTAGGTGTCACAACAAAAAGCACCCAGTCCACACTGTAAAGTGGTCATGTAGGTGTCACAACAAAAAGCACCCAGTCCACACTGTAAAGTGGTCATGTAGGTGTCACGACAAAAAAGGACCCAGTCCACACTGTAAAGTGGTCATGTAGGTGTCACAACAAAAAGACACCCAGTCCACACTGTAAAGTGGTCATGTAGGTGTCACGACAAAAAGCACCCAGTCCACACTGTAAAGTGGTCATGTAGGTGTCACGACAAAAAGGACCCAGTCCACACTGTAAAGTGGTCATGTAGGTGTCACAACAAAAAGACACCCAGTCCACACTGTAAAGTGGTCATGTAGGTGTCACAACAAAAAGACACCCAGTCCACACTGTAAAGTGGTCATGTAGGTGTCATGACAAAAAGCACCCAGTCCACACTGTAAAGAGGTCATGTAGGTGTCACGACAAAAAGCACCCAGTCCTCACTGTAAATGTGGTCATGTAGGTGTCACGACAAAAAGGACCCAGTCCACACTGTAAAGTGGTCATGTAGGTGTCATGACAAAAAGCACCCAGTCCACACTGTAAAGTGGTCGTCTAGGTGTCACAACAAAAAGCACCCAGTCCACACTGTAAAGTGGTCATGTAGGTGTCACGACAAAAAGGACCCAGTCCACACTGTAAAGTGGTCATGTAGGTGTCACGACAAAAAGCACCCAGTCCACACTGTAAAGTGGTCATGTAGGTGTCACGACAAAAAGGACCCAGTCCACACTGTAAAGTGGTCATGTAGGTGTCACGACAAAAAGCACCCAGTCCACACTGTAAAGTGGTCATGTAGGTGTCACGACAAAAAGCACCCAGTCCACACTGTAAAGTGGTCATGTAGGTGTCACGACAAAAAGGACCCAGTCCACACTGTAAAGTGGTCATGTAGGTGTCACGACAAAAAGCACCCAGTCCACACTGTAAAGTGGTCATGTAGGTGTCACGACAAAAAGGACCCAGTCCACACTGTAAAGTGGTCATGTAGGTGTCACAACAAAAAGACACCCAGTCCACACTGTAAAGTGGTCATGTAGGTGTCACAACAAAAAGCACCCAGTCCACACTGTAAAGTGGTCATGTAGGTGTCACAACAAAAAGCACCCAGTCCACACTGTAAAGTGGTCATGTAGGTGTCACGACAAAAAGGACCCAGTCCACACTGTAAAGTGGTCATGTAGGTGTCACAACAAAAAGACACCCAGTCCACACTGTAAAGTGGTCATGTAGGTGTCACGACAAAAAGGACCCAGTCCACACTGTAAAGTGGTCATGTAGGTGTCACAACAAAAAGACACCCAGTCCACACTGTAAAGTGGTCATGTAGGTGTCACAACAAAAAGACACCCAGTCCACACTGTAAAGTGGTCATGTAGGTGTCATGACAAAAAGCACCCAGTCCACACTGTAAAGAGGTCATGTAGGTGTCACGACAAAAAGCACCCAGTCCTCACTGTAAATGTGGTTGGTGTTAGGAAGGGCATCCAGCCATAGAAAACCTGCCAGAAACAGTCCTATACGAGTGAGACACGGTCACTCGACCAATCTTGCCTCAAGTGGGACAAACCCGTCCAACCCATGCTAGCGTGGAAGATAGACGTTAAACGATGATGAAGAAGAGGTTCCTAATTTAAGCACAAGGTAAACAATTTGTTATAGTTAAATCGACCCAAGTGCATTACAGGTACTTTATTTTATCAACTCCATAAGGATGAAAGGCAGAGCTAAACACAGCAAAATTTGACTGGGGTTAGCCTTCCACCTCCTCTACACTGAATAGTCACCAATGTTTTTCATTAATCCCCAGAAATTCTACCAGAACTATTTTAACACTGATGAAGAGAAGGTAAACAAACTGTTTGAATGTGCAGAGAGAGAAGGGGTCACTGTGAAAAAACGGTGAGTTCTTTTACCCTTGTTATCATTAACAGTTGTAGCCCTGAGTTTTCTTACGACATACAGAAACACACACACACACACTCTCTCTCTCTCTCACTGTATTTTTCTCTCAACAACAACCTGTCAATTATAGTGATGTTATTAATATTACCATTACTAGTTGAAGCCCTGGGTTTTCTTATGACATATAGAAACACACATACGTTTTTTCCGCACATGTTGACAGACTTGTACTTAAAATTCCTAGTGTGGTGATAACTGTCTCTACTTATCTGTGGTGACAACTCTCTCTACCTATCTATCTATGTCTCATAAACACACACACTCTCTCTCTCTCTCAACAATAGCAACTTTTGCTTTTTCTTGAAACATTTCAATTCTATCTATCTTTCACACACACTGTATTCCTGTGTTTTCAATTAAAACTCTTATTGTGGTGACAACTCTCTCTACCTTTCTATCTCTCACACAATTACACACACTCTCTCTCAATAACAACAACCATCTGTCATTTTTTAAAAGTCTGTGTCATGTTGTTGTCTATATGTTGAAGGACACACAGAAACAAACAACAAACTGTTTTTTTTTCTTCCTTGAAACAAATTTTTAATTTCATTTATCATTCACACACACACACTCTCTCTCTCTCACTGTATTTCTATCTCAACAACAACCAGCTTTCATTAAAGTGGATTGGCAGTATCGGTAGAGGGTCGGACACCATGCTTTCCAGCATAGTTACGTCCCTTTACAATCTGAGTTCAAATCCCGCCGAGGTTAACTTTGCCTTTCATCCTTACGGGGTCGATAAAATAAAGTACCAGTAATACACTGGGTAATTGCTGGCCTTGTGCCTAAAGTAGAAACAATTATAGTGAAAGTCTTTTTTAAAATCTGTGTTGCTGTTGTCTATTTGTTGACCAACATACAGATACACACACAAACAACACCCATAAAAATCTGTTTTCTCACTCACTCTCTTTCTCTCTCTCTCTCTCTCTCACTGTATTTTCCTCTCAACAACAACCTGTCATAGTGATGTTATCATTAAATATTATTACTCATTGTAGCCCGGTTTTCCTTGGGACATATAGAAAGACATACATGTTTTTTTTCCACATGTGTTAACAGACTTGTACTTAAAATGTTTAGTGTGGTGACAACTCTCTCTACCTAATACACATCTTTCTTCTCTACAGATCTGTCGATCTCTCAGTTATCCTCCATCACCTCAGTACCGGTAATATCCTCATCTGTCTAGTTGACTCCCATTTACTCAAGAGAAACAGCATTTCAGAGGTGAGGGTCACGAGTTTTCTTTTTAAACCCAGTGTCTGCTGCTATCTCTAGTATGTCTAGCTACCATGTAGAGGCTTTCTTTATGTATTCTGTGTCTTGACATTTATTTTGAGAACAATACCTTAACATCAGTATAAGCAGCTGGCTATGGCCAGTTTGAACAGAAATAGGTGAGAGAATTCTGGCTAGATACAGCCGGTTTAACCCTTTACCATTTACATTACTTTATATATACTATTGTATTTTCTCAGTAAAGGCTTTACCTCACATAATATCTCACATAACATTTACATTACTCTATATATACTATTGTATTTTCACAGTAAAGGCTTTACCTCACATAATATCTCACATAGCATTTACATTACTCTATATATACTATTGTATTTTCACAGTAAAGGCTTTACCTCACATAATATCTCACATAACATTTACATTACTCTATATATACTATTGTATTTTCACAGTAAAGGCTTTACCTCACATAATATCTCACATAACATTTACATTACTCTATATATACTATTGTATTTTCACAGTAAAGGCTTTACCTCACATAATATCTCACATAACATTTACATTACTCTATATATACTATTGTATTTTCACAGTAAAGGCTTTACCTCACATAATATCTCACATAACATTTACATTACTCTATATATACTATTGTATTTTCACAGTAAAGGCTTTACCTCACATAATATCTCACATAACATTTACATTACTCTATATATACTATTGTATTTTCACAGTAAAGGCTTTACCTCACATAATTATGTAAATGTGTATATATATAAATATTTAATGCAGAATAAAAAGAAGGTTGTTAATCTCAATTGTTTTCCAACAGAGTCGTGCCAATACATATAAACAACGAAACAATTACAATCCTATATCAAAATAATGGCCGCTCTAAGTGTTGTGTTTTGAAACGCAATTTTATCAGAGTATTTTAATTATATTTTAGGTTGAATTTCGACATACTTAATAATTGATGTATGCCCTTTAATAATTTAATACTTATTTCAGATAAAAAACATTCTTGAAGCATAGGCGCCCTTAATTATAAACATGACAAAAAAGGACCTTCGCTTCCTTTTCTTGCATGAGTTCAAGTTTAGGCACAATACCTCCCAAACAGCTGCCAATATCAACAGAGCATGGGGAGAGGGGTCCACAAGTGATCACACAGTACAAAGGGGCTGCCAATATCAACAGAGCCTGGGAGAGGGGTCCACAAGTGATCACACAGTACAAAGGGGGCTGCCAATATCAACAGAGCATGGGGAGAGGGGTCCACAAGTGACCACACAGTACGAAGAGGGCTGCCAATATCAACAGAGCCTGGGGAGAGGGGTTCAAGTGATCACACAGTACAAAGGGGGCTGCCAATATCAACAGAGCCTGGGGAGAGGGGTCCACAAGTGACCACACAGTACAAAGGGGGCTGCCAATATCAACAGAGCCTAGGGAGAGGGGTCCACAAGGGATCACACAGTACAAAGGGGGCTGCCAATATCAACAGAGCATGGGGAGAGGGGTCCACAAGTGACCACACAGTACAAAGGGGGCTGCCAATATCAACAGAGCCTAGGGAGAGGGGTCCACAAGGGATCACACAGTACAAAGGGGGCTGCCAATATCAACAGAGCCTGGGGAGAGAGGGTCCACAAGGGATCACACAGTACAAAGGGGGCTGCCAATATCAACAAAGCATTGGGGGAGGGGTCCACAAGTGATCACACAGTACAAAGGGGGCTGCCAATATCAACAGAGCCTGGGGAGAGGGGTCCACAAGTGATCACACAGTACAAAGGGGGCTGCCAATATCAACAAGACATGGGGAGAGGGGTTCAAATGATCACACAGTACAAAGGGGGCTGCCAATATCAACAGAGCCTGGGGAGAGGGGTTCAAATGATCACACAGTACAAAGGGGGCTGCCAATATCAACAAGACATGGGGAGAGGGGTCCACAAGTGACCACACAGTACAAAGGGGGCTGCCAATATCAACAGAGCCTGGGGAGAGGGGTCCACAAGTGATCACAGAGTACAAAGGGGGCTGCCAATATCAACAGAGCCTGGGGAGAGGGGTCCACAAGTGATCACACAGTACAAAGGGGGCTGCCAATATCAACAGAGCCTGGGGAGAGGGGTCCACAAGTGATCACACAGTACAAAGGGGGCTGCCAATATCAACAGAGCCTGGGGAGAGGGGTCCACAAGTGATCACACAGTACGAAGGGGGCTGCCAATATCAACAGAGCCTGGGGAGAGGGGTCCACAAGTGACCACACAGTACAAAGGGGGCTGCCAATATCAACAGAGCCTGGGGAGAGGGGTCCACAAGTGATCACACAGTACAAAGGGGGCTGCCAATATCAACAGAGCCTGGGGAGAGGGGTCCACAAGTGATCACACAGTACGAAGGGGGTTTCAGGAATTCCGTAGTGGTGATGAGAGCCTTGAAGACGAAGGTGGAGGACAGTGATGCAGTCTTGACAATGAACAATTGAAAGCATTTGTTGAACAAAACCCACGTCAAAATGTCAGAGAAATGTCTCAGGCACTTGGTGTTGGTATTGCAACGGTCTCACGCTGTCATCATCATCACTGTTTTACGTCCGTTCTTCCACGCTAGCATGGGTTAGACGGGTTGTCCAGTCGGCTGACCATGCCTTGCTCATACGGCAACTGATTCTGGCTTGATTTCTACAGCTGGATGCCCTTCCTAACACCAACCTCATTTACAGTGAGTGCTGGGTGCTTTTTTTTTTCCGTGGCGCCTCCACGACCACTTTACTGTGTGGGCTGGGTGCTTTGTTTACCATGGCACCTCCATGACCACTTTACAGTGTGGGCTGGGTGCTTTTTTTGCCGTGGTACCTCCACGACCACTTTATAGTGTGGGCTGGGTGCTTTTTTTCCGTGGCGCCTACACGACCACTTTACAGTGAGGGCTGGATGCTTTTATGCCGTGGCACCTCTACGACCACTTTACAGTGTGGGCTGGGTGCTTTTTAGCCGTGGCCCCTACACGTCCACTTTATAGTGTGGGCTGGGTGCTTTTTCCGTGGCGCCTACACGACCACTTTACAGTGTGGGCTGGGTGCTTTTTCCGTGGCGCCTCCACGACCACTTTACTGTGTGGGCTGGGTGCTTTTTTTACCGTGGCACCTCCACGACCACTTTACAGTGTGGGCTGGGTGCTTTTTTTGCCGTGGCACCTCCACGACCACTTTACAGTGTGGGCTGGGTGCTTTTTCCGTGGTCCCTACACGTCCACTTTATAGTGTGGGCTGGGTGCTTTTTTTCCGTGGCGCCTACACGACCACTTTACAGTGAGGGCTGGATGCTTTTATGCCGTGGCACCTCTACGACCACTTTACAGTGTGGGCTGGGTGCTTTTTAGCCGTGGCCCCTACACGTCCACTTTATAGTGTGGGCTGGGTGTTTTTTCCGTGTTTTTTCCGTGTTTTTTGTATTTTCACAGTAAAGGCTTTACCTCACATAATATCTCACATAACAGGGGTTCAAGTGATCACACAGTACAAAGGGGGCTGCCAATATCAACAGAGCCTGGGGAGAGGGGTCCACAAGTGATCACACAGTACAAAGGGGGCTGCCAATATCAACAGAGCCTGGGGAGAGGGGTCCACAAGTGATCACACAGTACAAAGGGGGCTGCCAATATCAACAGAGCCTGGGGAGAGGGGTCCACAAGTGATCACACAGTACGAAGGGGGCTGCCAATATCAACAGAGCCTGGGGAGAGGGGTCCACAAGTGACCACACAGTACAAAGGGGGCTGCCAATATCAACAGAGCCTGGGGAGAGGGGTCCACAAGTGATCACACAGTACAAAGGGGGCTGCCAATATCAACAGAGCCTGGGGAGAGGGGTCCACAAGTGATCACACAGTACGAAGGGGGTTTCAGGAATTCCGTAGTGGTGATGAGAGCCTTGAAGACGAAGGTGGAGGACAGTGATGCAGTCTTGACAATGAACAATTGAAAGCATTTGTTGAACAAAACCCACGTCAAAATGTCAGAGAAATGTCTCAGGCACTTGGTGTTGGTATTGCAACGGTCTCACGCTGTCATCATCATCACTGTTTTACGTCCGTTCTTCCACGCTAGCATGGGTTAGACGGGTTGTCCAGTCGGCTGACCATGCCTTGCTCATACGGCAACTGATTCTGGCTTGATTTCTACAGCTGGATGCCCTTCCTAACACCAACCTCATTTACAGTGAGTGCTGGGTGCTTTTTTTTTTCCGTGGCGCCTCCACGACCACTTTACTGTGTGGGCTGGGTGCTTTGTTTACCATGGCACCTCCATGACCACTTTACAGTGTGGGCTGGGTGCTTTTTTTGCCGTGGTACCTCCACGACCACTTTATAGTGTGGGCTGGGTGCTTTTTTTCCGTGGCGCCTACACGACCACTTTACAGTGAGGGCTGGATGCTTTTATGCCGTGGCACCTCTACGACCACTTTACAGTGTGGGCTGGGTGCTTTTTAGCCGTGGCCCCTACACGTCCACTTTATAGTGTGGGCTGGGTGCTTTTTCCGTGGCGCCTACACGACCACTTTACAGTGTGGGCTGGGTGCTTTTTCCGTGGCGCCTCCACGACCACTTTACTGTGTGGGCTGGGTGCTTTTTTTACCGTGGCACCTCCACGACCACTTTACAGTGTGGGCTGGGTGCTTTTTTTGCCGTGGCACCTCCACGACCACTTTACAGTGTGGGCTGGGTGCTTTTTCCGTGGTCCCTACACGTCCACTTTATAGTGTGGGCTGGGTGCTTTTTTTCCGTGGCGCCTACACGACCACTTTACAGTGAGGGCTGGATGCTTTTATGCCGTGGCACCTCTACGACCACTTTACAGTGTGGGCTGGGTGCTTTTTAGCCGTGGCCCCTACACGTCCACTTTATAGTGTGGGCTGGGTGTTTTTTCCGTGGCGCCTACACGACCACTTTACAGTGTGGGCTGGGTGCTTTTTCCGTGGCGCCTACACGACCACTTTACAGTGTGCGCTGGGTGCTTTTTTACCGTGGCCCCTACACGTCCACTTTACAGTGTGGGCTGGGTGCTTTTTTTGCCATGGCACCTCCACGACCACTTTACAGTGTGGGCTGGGTGCTTTTTTTGCCGTGGCACCTCCATGACCACTTTACAGTGTGGGCTGGGTGCTTTTTTTGCCGTGGCACCTCCACAACCACTTTACAGTGGAATGATAGGGACCCCAGTCCCTATCATCTCATTTCTACAGCTGAGTAAACTGGAGCAATGTGAAATAAAGTGTCTTGCTCAAGGAAACAACACATCACCCGGTCTGAGAATTGAACTCACAACCTTTCGATTGCAAGGCCAATGCTCTAACCACTAAGCCATGTGCCTCCAGATGCTGTGCTGAATAGGACCTGTCCCACCCTGGCAAGCAGGGAAGATGATGATATATGTGTGTGTATGTATGTATACATATATATATATATATATATATATATATATATATATATATGTGAATGTATATATAGAGAATATATGTATATAAAAGAAAATGTTAGGTATTGTTGACAATTTTCAAATATTTGACACTTTTATCTATATTTTGTCAGAAATATGGACAGCTGACAGATTTGAGGAGCAAATGTCAATCTTATCAAGGTTAGTAGTTGTTGTTGTTACTGTTGGTGGGGGGTGGGGGACGGGGTGTTGGTGGGGGTGGTGGATGGGGTGTTGGTGGGGGTGGAGTGTTATCACTGTTGTTGGTGGGGGTGTTAGTGGTGGGGGTGTTAGTGGTTGTTGGTGGTAGTGGTGGGGGTGTTATCATCACTGTTGTTGGTGGGGGTGGTGGACGGGGTGTTGGTGGGGGTGGAGTGTTATCACTGTTGTTGGTGGGGGTGTTAGTGGTGGGGGTGTTATCATCACTGTTGTTGGTGGGGGTGGTGGACGGGGTGTTGGTGGGGGTGGAGTGTTATCACTGTTGTTGGTGGGGGTGTTAGTGGTTGTTGGTGGTAGTGGTGGGGGTGTTATCATCACTGTTGTTGGTGGGGGTGGTGGACGGGGTGTTAGTGGTTGTTGCTGGTGGTGGCGGTGGGGGTGTTAGTGGCTGTTGGTGGTGGTGGGGGTGGTGTTATCATCACTGTTGGTGGTGGTGGGGGTGTTGCTACTGTTGTTGTTAGTAGTGTTCATGTTAACTACATTAAGGGTACATACGTCTTAGGAATACTCAGCCACTGTACAAGTAATTCAAGGAGCTATTCTTGTCACACAATGTGTCATGCTGAATCTCCCTGAGAACTATTACACCAGGGATATCAGCCATGCGGCCCATGTGGCTCTTTACATGTGGGATATCACACATGTGGCCCCCACAAAGGTTTTTACAGCGCAAGCGTGTTTTATCTTCGTAATATAAAATAAAAAAAATTAATTGTAATGTGCAGTTAGGTGTCATGTGTGACCCTCAGACAACACATGTGTGACCCATGTGGCCCTCAGACAACACATGTGGCACTCAGACAACACATGTGTGACCCATGTGGCCCTCAGACAACACATGTGTGACACATGTGGCCTTCAGACAACACATGTGTGACATGTGGCCCTCAGACAACACATGTCTAACATGTGGCACGCGGACAACACACGTGTGACACATGTGGCACTCAGACAACACGTGTGTGGCACTCAGACAACACCTGTGTGACCCTCAAACAACACATGTGGCACTCAGACAACACCTGTGTGACCCTCAGACAACACATGTGGCACTCAGACAACACCTGTGTGACCCTCAGACAACACATGTGGCACTCAGACAACACCTGTGTGACCCTCAGACAATACATGTGGCCCTCAGATAACACCTGTGTGACCCATGTTACCCTCAGTTTGAAATGCCTACCTCACATGGTCTGAATAGCACTACTACTACTACTACCACCACCACTACCACACTGACTTACCTCCACCACCACCACAACCACCACAACACTAACTTACCACCACCACTACCACACTAACTTACCTCCACCACCACCACCACAACACTAACTTACCACCACCACCACCACCACACTAACTTACCACCACCACCACCACCACCACAACACTAACTTACAACCACCACCACCACAACACTAACTTACCACCACCACCACCACAACACTAACTTACTCCCACACCACCACCACCACCACCACAACACTAACTTACAACCACCACCACCACAACACTAACTTACCTCCACCACCACCACCACACTGACTTACCACCACCACTACCACACTAACATACCACCACCACCACCACAACACTAACTTACCACCACCACCACCACCACACTAACTTACCCCCACACCACCACCACCACCACCACAACACTAACTTACCACCACCACTACACTAACTTACCTCCACCACCACCACAACACTAACTTACCTCCACCACCACCACCACACTAACTTACCCCCCCACACCACCACCACCACCACCACACTAACTTACCCTCACACCACCACCACAACACTAACTTACCTCCACCACCACCACAACACTAACTTACCACCACCACCACTACCACACTAACTTACCTCCACCACCACAACACTAACTTACCCCCACACCACCACCACCACCACCACAACACTAACTTACCCCCACACCACCACCACCACCACATCTAATACATTATTCCTCTTCTCTTCTGTATTCCACTACTACCACTACAACTGTGACCTCTCACCTCCTCCTCCAAAGGTCACTTTATAGTGCTATGTGGCTACAACAGAACCAAACAACAGATCTTCTACAAGAACACATCTTTTAGACATGGTAAGTGATACACTTCTTATATATATGTATATATATATGTGTGTGTGTGTGTGCGTGCGTATATATGTATATACGTGTATGTGTGTGTGTGTATATATATATATATATATATATATATATAGGTACGTTATTCCGGGTTGAATCGGAGGTAACAACAGTAAGTAAGGTACTCAATACATTGCAGAGCATAAAAGTTTTAATATAGATGAGATTCTACAGGACTAGAACTGTTTCATTCTTTAGAAATCATCAGGAATCCCTTATGATTTCTAATCAGAGATTCCTGATGATTTCTAAAGAATGAAACTGTTCTAGTCCTGTAGAATCTCAT
>OZ024766.1:9853814-9858814 GCA_964016885.1 Eledone cirrhosa
AGTGACCAACTCACTTGACCACTACCACCACTGGTGAATAGTACACACCTGACTATAAGGAGTGACCAACTCACTTGACCACTACCACCACCGGTGAATAGTACACACCTGACTATAAGGAGTGACCAACTCACTTGACCACTACCACCACTGGTGAATAGTACACACCTGACTATAAGGAGTGACCAACTCACTTGACCACTACCACCACTGGTGAATAGTACACACCTGACTATAAGGAGTGACCAACTCACTTGACCACTACCACCACTGGTGAATAGTACACACCTGACTATAAGGAGTGACCAACTCACCTGACCACTACCACCACCGGTGAATAGTACACACCTGACTATAAGGAGTGACCAACTCACTTGACCACTACCACCACCGGTGAATAGTACACACCTGACTATAAGGAGTGACCAACTCACTTGACCACTACCACCACTGGTGAATAGTACACACCTGACTATAAGGAGTGACCAACTCATTTGACCACTACCACCACTGGTGAATAGTACACACCTGACTATAAGGAGTGACCAACTCATTTGACCACTACCACCACCGGTGAATAGTACACACCTGACTATAAGGAGTGACCAACTCACTTGACCACTACCACCACTGGTGAATAGTACACACCTGACTATAAGGAGTGACCAACTCATTTGACCACTACCACCACTGGTGAATAGTACACACCTGACTATAAGGAGTGACCAACTCATTTGACCACTACCACCACCGGTGAATAGTACACACCTGACTATAAGGAGTGACCAACTCACCTGACCACTACCACCACTGGTGAATAGTACACACCTGACTATAAGGAGTGACCAACTCACTTGACCACTACCACCACCGCTGAATAGTACACACCTGACTATAAGGAGTGACCAATTCACTTGACCACTACCACCACTGGTGAATAGTACACACCTGACTATAAGGAGTGACCAACTCACTTGACCACTACCACCACTGGTGAATAGTACACACCTGACTATAAGGAGTGACCAACTCACTTGACCACTACCACCACCGGTGAATAGTACACACCTGACTATAAGGAGTGACCAACTCACTTGACCACTACCACCACTGGTGAATAGTACACACCTGACTATAAGGAGTGACCAACTCACTTGACCACTACCACCACCGGTGAATAGTACACACCTGACTATAAGGAGTGACCAACTCACTTGACCACTACCACCACTGGTGAATAGTACACACCTGACTATAAGGAGTGACCAACTCACTTGACCACTACCACCACTGGTGAATAGTACACACCTGACTATAAGGAGTGACCAACTCACTTGACCACTACCACCACTGGTGAATAGTACACACCTGACTATAAGGAGTGACCAACTCACCTGACCACTACTACCACCGGTGAATAGTACACACCTGACTATAAGGAGTGACCAACTCATTTGACCACTACCACCACTGGTGAATAGTACACGCACCTGACTATAAGGAGTGACCAACTCATTTGACCACTACCACCACTGGTGAATAGTACACACCTGACTATAAGGAGTGACCAACTCACCTGACCACTACCACCACTGGTGAATAGTACACACCTGACTATAAGGAGTGACCAACTCACTTGACCACTACCACCACTGGTGAATAGTACACACCTGACTATAAGGAGTGACCAACTCACTTGACCACTACCACCACTGGTGAATAGTACACACCTGACTATAAGGAGTGACCAACTCACTTGACCACTACCACCACTGGTGAATAGTACACACCTGACTATAAGGAGTGACCAACTCACTTGACCACTACCACCGGTGAATAGTACACACCTGACTATAAGGAGTGACCAACTCACTTGACCACTACCACCACTGGTGAATAGTACACACCTGACTATAAGGAGTGACCAACTCACTTGACCACTACCACCACTGGTGAATAGTACACACCTGACTATAAGGAGTGACCAACTCACCTGACCACTACCACCACCGGTGAATAGTACACACCTGACTATAAGAAGTGACCAACTCACCTGACCACTACCACCACCGGTGAATAGTACACACACCTGACTATAAGGAGTGACCAACTCACTTGACTACAAGGAGTGGACAACTCATACATGACCAGAAGTAACCAATACACACACACAGGATACTTGACCAATGACAAACAGCAGTGCCTAACCGAACATAGATGATGAATTTGACCAGCAGATAGCCACAATAATATATGTCCAGAGATATTTCGTAATAAAATATGAGAAAATTTCACCAATTTTTACACTGACCATTGCATTACAATAGTTCTTTGTCATTAGTAACCTTACGGGGGTCGATAAAATAAAGTACCAGTAATACACTGGGGAAATTGTATATATAGAGTAATGTAAATATTATGTGAGGTAAAGCCTTTACTGTGAAAATACAATAGTATATATAGAGTAATGTAAATGTTATGTGAGATTTTATGTGAAGTAAAGCCTTTACTGTGAAAATACAATAGTATATATAGAGTAATGTAAATGTTATGTGAGGTATTATGTGAGGTAAAGCCTTTACTGTGAAAATACAATAGTATATATAGAGTAATGTAGATGTTATGTGAGATATTATGTGAGGTAAAGCCTTTACTGTGAAAATACAATAGTATATATAGAGTAATGTAAATGTTATGTGAGATATTATGTGAGGTAAAGCCTTTACTGTGAAAATACAATAGTATATATAGAGTAATGTAAATGTTATGTGAGATATTATGTGAGGTAAAGCCTTTACTGTGAAAATACAATAGTATATATAGAGTAATGTAGATGTTATGTGAGATATTATGTGAGGTAAAGCCTTTACTGTGAAAATACAATAGTATATATAGAGTAATGTAAATGTTATGTGAGATATTATGTGAGGTAAAGCCTTTACTGTGAAAATACAATAGTATATATAGAGTAATGTAGATGTTATGTGAGATATTATGTGAGGTAAAGCCTTTACTGTGAAAATACAATAGTATATATAGAGTAATGTAAATGTTATGTGAGATATTATGAGGTAAAGCCTTTACTGTGAAAATACAATAGTATATATAGAGTAATGTAAATGTTATGTGAGATATTATGTGAGGTAAAGCCTTTACTGTGAAAATACAATAGTATATATAGAGTAATGTAAATGTTATGTGAGGTAAAGCCTTTACTATGAAAATACAATAGTATATATAGAGTAATGTAAATGTTATGTGAGGTAAAGCCTTTACTGTGAAAATACAATAGTATATATAGAGTAATGTAAATCTTATGCGAGATATTATGTGAGGTAAAGCCTTTACTGTGACAATACAATAGTATATATAGAGTAATGTAAATGTTATGTGAGGTAAAGCCTTTACTGTGAAAATACAATAGTATATATAGAGTAATGTAAATGTTATGTGAGGTAAAGCCTTTACTATGAAAATACAATAGTATATATAGAGTAATGTAAATGTTATGTGAGATTTAATGTGAGGTAAAGCCTTTACTGTGACAATACAATAGTATATATAGAGTAATGTAAATGTTGTGAGATATTATGTGAGGTAAAGCCTTTACTGTGACAATACAATAGTATATATAGAGTAATGTAAATGCTAAGGGAAGTAACTCTGAGTCAGTCATAGTTTGTAGTGCTGGCGATGCTATGTTGGCATCAAACTTATGATGCCTACCTAAGTTATTTACCAATTCAAGAAAGCATTTAAATATATATATATATATATATGTGTGTGTTAGGTCATTCCGAAGGAAGAGCAAAGGAAAAAAGAGTGCTCTATGTATAGAACAGAGCTATTTAATTAGAAAGTGAACAACACAAAATATAACTACTCCATTACCAAAGGTTTCAGGATCCCAGACGATATTAATACACGATGATAACATCTCTGTCTGATGAACGATCCAGACATATATTAATATTGTCTGGGATCCAGAAACTTTTGGTAATGGAGTACTTATATTTTGTGTTGTCCACTTTCTAATTATATATCATCATCATCATCATCATCATTTCATTTTATGTCCACCTTTCCCTGCTTGCAAGGGTGGGACGGGAACTGATGCTGGCTTGATTTCTACAGCTGGATGCCCTTCCTAACACCAACCTCATTTACAGTGAGTGCTGGGTGCTTTTTTTTGCCGTGGCACCTCCACGACCACTTTGCAGTGGAATGATAGGGACCCCAGTCCCTATCATCTCATTTCTACAGCTGAGTAAACTGGAGCAATGTGAAATAAAGTGTCTTGCTCAAGGAAACAACACATCACCCGGTCTGAGAATTGAACTCACAACCTTTCGATTGCAAGCCCAATGCTCTAACCACTAAGCCATGTGCCTCCATGCTTCCCGAGATCCGCCAACACTACAGCTAACACATACACACATGTACTTCCCTGACATTTGAGTATTATTCTATGTACTATATTGACGAGTTGTAGTGCACCTGAGCACTTTACACAATAATTTCATTATATTATATATGAAATAGAATTAAAAGCTTCACCATAAAAATTTCTCTCAGAACGAAGATAGGTATATAGGTAAATATATTACTTACCATTACATATTATCATCAGGATCATCGATGATTTCTTCTTTATGTCTGTTTTTCCATATTTCTCTGAGTTCTTGTTCCTAAATTTCCGCCATTTTGCTTGGATTTGTTTACCTGGACGTCCTTCATCCTAACACCAACCATTTCACTGGTTACACACGCTGGTGTTGGGTTGTGGAACAACCCGTGCCACAACACAGTGCATATATATATATATATATATGTATATATATATATATATATATGCATATATATATATATATATATATATGCATATATATATATATATGCATATATATATATATATGCATATATATATATATGCATATATATATATATGCATATATATATATATGCATATATATATATATGCATATATATATATAGTATAT
>OZ024766.1:9863814-9876314 GCA_964016885.1 Eledone cirrhosa
AAACATACAAATAAAATACAGAGTTATTAACTCATATCGATACCCTGTAAATAACAAGCTCAAAGTATAAATACTGAGTTCAAATCCCACCGAGGTTAACTTTGCCTTTCATCCTTACGGGGTCGATAAAATAAAGTACCAGTAATGTACTGGGTAATTGATGGCCTTGTGCCTAAAGTAGAAACAATTATATTATAATATCATCATTTCATCATCATTTTACGTCCGCTTTTCCCTGCTTGCAAGGGTGGGACAGGAACTGATTCTGGCTTGATTTCTACAGCTGGATGCCCTTCCTAACACCAACCTCATTTACAGTGAGTGCTGGGTGCTTTTTTTCTGTGGCACCTCCACGTCCACTTTACAGTGTGGGCTGGGTGCTTTTTTTCTGTGGCACCTACACGTCCACTTTACAGTGAGTGCTGGGTGCTTTTTTGCTGTGGCACCTCCACGACCACTTTGCAGTGGAATGATAGGAACCCCAGTCCCTATCATCTCATTTCTACAGCTGAGTAAACTGGAGCAATGTGAAATAAAGTGTCTTGCTCAAGGAAACAACACATCACCCGGTCTGAGAATTGAGCTCACAACCTTTCAATTGCAAGGCCAATGCTCTAACCACTAAGCCACGTGCCTAAATATATATAGAAATAAACACAGAAAGTTGTGTGTCTAAAATTACGAAGGTTGAAATACCACATTGGTTTGACAAATTTAACCTTAAGCAAACAGAAGATATAGAATAAATATATACTGACCGTCTCAATAACTATTTCATCTCTCGGACAGATTAGAGATTTAATCTGTTGTGGTATTGCAACCCTCGTAATTTTAGACACATAAATAATGTGTTTATTACTATACACATATATATATATGTATTCTTATCACTGAAATTTTCTTTCCTTCTTATATATATATATCACACCATCATCATCATCATCATTCGTCGAGTACTGTCGAGATGATGGATCTCACCCTCATGCCCCAGAATCCACCGTCCCCCATCGCTGCCCCCAGGTCCAGTCTACTGATTCCCGTATCCCTAGAGATAACGTCAGGGAATGACAGCTTCCTACTCCTAGTCAGGCTGGAGTCAGGGTTCCAGAGCAAGAGAGCGGATATGATTTCATTGCTGGCACGGTGACAGTGGCCAGCAAATTGAGCTCTCCGGGATTTATATATATTTCATTTGATTTATTGATTTATTGATATTTTATCTGAGTGACCCAAATCTTCCAGATCGTAATTTTTCGGTCGTATGGTTGATTTTAGACATGTTCTATGTGTGTCGGTATTTTAACGATAGTTATAGCTCTGATTTATCTGAATTATTGAGCCCTCTGCCGCTCATTTCGAATTTTGTTTATCGTGAACTCGTGCGCCGATTTTTCGATACTGATTATTCTACTATATATACATATATACAAATGAAATACAGAGTTACTAACTCTTATTGATACCCTGTAATTAACAAGCTGAAAGTATAAATACTGAGCATTATATAATAGGTGGATTGGCAGTATCAGTAGAGGGTCGGACGCCATGCTTTCCAGCATAGTTACGTCCCTTTACGATCTGAGTTCAAATCCCGCCGAGGTTGACTTTGCCTTTCATCCTTACGGGGGTCAATAAAATAAAGTACCAGTAATGCACTGGGTATTTGCTGGCCTTGTGCCTAAAGTAGAAACAATTATGTATATATATATAAAGGGCGGTGGATTGGATGCCATGGTTTGACGCAAAGAGTTATGGCCCTTTCCATTCTGAGTTCAAATCCCACCGAGGTTAACTTTGCCTTTCATCCTTACGGGGGTCAATAAAATAAAGTACCAGTAATGCACTGGATAATTGCTGGCCTTGTGACAAAAGTAGAAATAATTATATAATAATATATAAAGGGTGGTGGATTGGATGCCATGCTTTGACGCATAGAGTTACGGCCCTTTCCATTCTGAGTTCAAATCCCGCCGAGGTTAGCTTTGCCTTTCATCCTTACGGGGTCGATAAAATAAAGTACCAGTAATGTACTGACTGGCCTTGTGCCAAAAGTAGAAACAATTATTCTATATATAGTATAATATATTTGTGGTAAAGGCTTTATCTTACATAATTATCTCACATAACATTGAATCTATGAGATTTTGATATTATTTATTTTGAGAACAATATCGTAACCCTTCAGCATTTAAACCGGCCGTATCTGGCCAGAATTTTCTCATCTTTTTCTGTTCAAACTGGCCATAACTTACCCTTCATACTTTAAGGTATTGTTCTCCAAATAAATATCAAAATCTCATAGATTCGATATTATGTGAGATATTATGTGAGGTAAAGCCTTTACTGTGAAAATACAATAGTATATATAGAGTAATGTAAATGTTATGTGAGATATTATGTGAAGTAAAGCCTTTAGTGTGAAAATACAATAGTATATATAGAGTAATGTAAATGTTATGTGAGATATTATGTGAGGTAAAGTCTTTACTGTGACAATACAATAGTATATATAGAGTAATGTAAATGTTATGTGAGATATTATGTGAGGTAAAGCCTTTGCTGTGAAAATACAATAGTATATATAGAGTAATGTAAATGTTATGTGAGATATTATGTGAGGTAAAGTCTTTACTGTGACAATACAATAGTATATATAGAGTAATGTAAATGTTATGTGAGATATTATGTGAGGTAAAGCCTTTACTGTGAAAATACAATAGTATATATAGAGTAATGTAAATGTTATGTGAGGTATTATGTGAGGTAAAGCCTTTACTGTGAAAATACAATAGTATATATAGAGTAATGTAAATGCTAAAGGGTTAATTTGTCGAGTTGTATCAGACGGTCATTTGGCTACTATTTCTAGCGGCAATATAAGTCTCTCCTATATATATATATAAAGGTACTTACTTAGCTGCCCAGTCAGGTCTTCCATGTAACGTAGCCCCAACTGTGGGTCTGTAGGTGGCTGAATTCTTCTTTAAGGTGATTGAGGCAGGTTTCCAGCTAAATTCTGGAATGGATACAGTATGAGGAAGATGTAGAGAGTGGAAGATATAATAATAATAATGAAATTATTGTGTACAGTGATCAGGTGCACTACAACTCATCAAAGGTGCATGTATGGTACATAGAATAATATACAAATGTCATGAAAGTGGACAATGTATGAGTCATGATATACATGTGTGCGTGTGTGTATGGAGGGGGAATATTAGGCGTAGTGTTGGCGAATCTCAGGAAGCATGGAGGTTTTAAAGAATGCAGTGTCTCCACAGCTAACAACTGATGCAGGTAGTTTGTTCCATGGAGGTTTTAAAGGATGCAGTGTCTCGGCAGCTAACAACTGATGCAGGTAATTTGTTCCATGGAGGTTTTAAAGGATGCAGTGTCTCGACAGCTAACAACTGATGCAGGTAGTTTGTTCCATGGAGGTTTTAAAGGATGCAGTGTCTCGGCAGCTAACAACTGATGCAGGTAGTTTGTTCCATGGAGGTTTTAAAGGATGCAGTGTCTCAACAGCTAACAACTGATGCAGGTAGTTTGTTCCATGGAGGTTTTAAAGGATGCAGTGTCCCGACAGCTAACAACTGATGCAGGTTGTTTGTTCCATGGAGGTTTTAAAGGATGCAGTGTCTCGACAGCTAACAACTGATGCAGGTTGTTTGTTCCATGGAGGTTTTAAAGGATGCAGTGTCTCGACAGCTAACAACTGATGCAGGTAGTTTGTTCCATGGAGGTTTTAAAGGATGCAGTGTCCCGACAGCTAACAACTGATGCAGGTTGTTTGTTCCATGGAGGTTATAAAGGATGCAGTGTCTCGACAGCTAACAACTGATGCAGGTAGTTTGTTCCATGGAGGTTTTAAAGGATGCAGTGTCCTGACAGCTAACAACTGATGCAGGTTGTTTGTTCCATGGAGGTTTTAAAGAATGCAGTGTCTCGACAGCTAACAACCGATGCAGGTAGTTTGTTCCATGGAGGTTTTAAAGAATGCAGTGTCTCGACAGCTAACAACCGATGCAGGTAGTTTGTTCCATGCTTCAGCAACTCTAAGCGTGAAAAAATGTTTCCGAAAGTCATGGGAGCTGTGCTGTTTTCTGACTTTGTTGGCATGTCCACGTGTGTTTGACACATGGAAATCAAAAAGGTGCTCAGGGTTGTTGGCAAGATGGTAAATAATCTTGTGGGTGTTTACCAAGTCAGTTGCCAGACGTCAGAACTTTAATGTATCCATGCCCAGGGAAGCAAGGCGCTCAGAGTAAAGTAGATGCCTGATGGAGGGTTTTCGCTTGGTTGCACATTTCTGAACAGTTTCCAGGCGGTCAATGTTCTGAGCAAGATAGGGGTTCCAGACTAGTGATGCCAATTCTATGTGTGGCTGCACCATAGCTATATAGAGCTCTAAATAGATAATGGGAGTGCGACTGACAAAGATCTTGCTGAGTGATGCTAAGACACCCTCGGCCTTCTTGACAATATATATATAGAAAGAGTGACTTAAAAAGAGTGAGAGATACAGGGAAAATTGGATTGACAGAGAATATATATATATATAGTGGCCCAAAAGTCACACAGGGGTTTTAGTTTTTATTAACTTCCTGAATTGTACAGATTGATGTATGAAATTTTGATACAACTTGAAGGACATAATGGAAATTATTTTGCACTCATCAATCTTTGTCACACCTCTACATTACTTATGAAAAATTAAATAAAATAATTATAAACAGTTGCGACCCGTATGTGACTTTTGGGCCACCCTGTATATATAGTATCTAGAATAAGGACGGGTTGGAAGAAGTTTAGGGAGCTGCTTCCTCTGTTGACAAAGAAGGGTTTCTCCCTGCATACGAAAGGCCGGTTGTATGATGCCTGTGTGAGGAGCGTGATGCTGCATGGTAGTGAGACATGGGCAGCAACTGCAGAGGATATGCGACGGCTGGAGAGAAATGAAGCAAGTATGCTCCGTTGGATGTGCAGTGTCAATGTGCGTGAACGACCCAGAATGGATGAGTTGAGAGAGAAACTGTGTATAAGAGGGATAAGCTGTAGTGTGTGGGAGAGAAGACTGCGACGGTATGGACATGTGATGTGCATGGAGGATGACCGCTGGGTAAAGAAGTGCCAAGAAATCCCAGTAGAAGGAAGACGCAGTAGAGGAAGACGCAGTAGAGGAAGACCACGAAAAACATGGGCGGAGGTGGTGAGAGCAGACGTCAGATTGCTGAAACTCACGGTGGAGATGACGAAGGGCTGTGACAAGTAGAGAGATGCTGTGCTGTATAGGACCCATCCCACCCTTGCAAGCAGGGAAAAGTCGACATAAAATGATGATGATGATGATATACAGAGAGAAAGATATAAAGAGACATAGAGAGAGTTGGATATATATATAGAGAGAGAAGGTGAAAGACAGGAGAGTGACAAAGAGTGAAAGTCACACATACATGTAACTATTTAACCACACACACATCTACACATAACAACACATATATATACACACAGCACACCCCAGTCACACACACCACAACCATCCCCCCACTTACCTGAGATGTTAGTAATAGGTTTACTCCACATACAACCACACCACACCATCACAGCCACCCTACCACACATCACACCACCCCACACCGCACCACCCTACCCCACCCCACCGCACCACACCACCCTACCACTCCATCACAGCCACCCTACCACACCACACCATCACAGCCACCCTACCACACATCACACCACCCCACCGCACCACACCACCCTACCACACCACTCCATCACAGCCACCCTACCACACCACACCACCACAGCCACCCTACCACACATCACACCACCCCACCGCACCACACCACCCTACCACTCCATCACAGCCACCCTACCACACCACATCACACCACCACAGCCACCCTACCACACATCACACCACCCCACCACCCTACCACTCCATCACAGCCACCCTACCACACCACATCACACCACCCTACCACACCACATCACACCACCACAGCCACCCTACCACACCACACCACACCATCACAGCCACCCTACCACACCACACCACCACAGCCACCCTACCACACCACACCGCACCACCACACCACCACAGCCACCCTACCACACCACCACAGCCACCCTACCACACCACCACAGCCACCCTACCACACCACACCACCACAGCCACCACACCACACCACACCACCACACCACACCACCACAGCCACCCTACCACACCACACCACCACAGCCACCCTACCACACCGCACCACCACAGCCACCCTACCACATCACACCATCACAGCCACCCTACCACACCACCACAGCCACCCTACCACACCACCACAGCCACCCTACCACACCACACCACCACAGCCACCACACCACACCACACCACCACACCACACCACCACAGCCACCCTACCACACCACACCACCACAGCCACCCTACCACACCGCACCACCACAGCCACCCTACCACATCACACCATCACAGCCACCCTACCACACCACCACAGCCACCCTACCACACCACCACAGCCACCCTACCACACCACACCACCACAGCCACCACACCACACCACACCACCACACCACACCACCACAGCCACCCTACCACACCACACCACCACAGCCACCCTACCACACCGCACCACCACACCACACCACCACAGCCACCCTACCACATCACACCATCACAGCCACCCTACCACACCACACCACCACAGCCACCACACCACAGCCACCCTACCACACCACACCACCACAGCCACCACACCACACCACACCACCACACCACACCACCACAGCCACCCTACCACACCACACCACCACAGCCACCCTACCACACCGCACCACCACAGCCACCCTACCACACCACACCACCACAGCCACCCTACCACACCGCACCACCACAGCCACCCTACCACACCGCACCACCACAGCCACCCTACCACACCACACCATCACACCACACCACCACAGCCACCCTACCACACCACACCATCACAGCCACCCTACCACACCACACCACCACAGCCACCCTACCACACCACACCATCACAGCCACCCTACCACACCGCACCACCACAGCCACCCTACCACACCGCACCACCACAGCCACCCTACCACACCACACCATCACACCACCCTACCACACCGCACCACCACAGCCACCCTACCACACCGCACCACCACAGCCACCCTACCACACCACACCATCACAGCCACCCTACCACACCGCACCACCACAGCCACCCTACCACACCACACCATCACACCACCCTACCACACCGCACCACCACAGCCACCCTACCACACCGCACCACCACAGCCACCCTACCACACCACACCATCACAGCCACCCTACCACACCGCACCACCACAGCCACCCTACCACACCGCACCACCACAGCCACCCTACCACACCACACCATCACAGCCACCCTACCACACCGCACCACCACAGCCACCCTACCACACCACACCACCACAGCCACCCTACCACACCACACCACCACACCACCCTACCACACCACACCACCACAGCCACCCTACCACACCACACCACAGCCACCCTACCACACCACACCACCACACCACCACAGCCACCCTACCACACCACACCACCACAGCCACCCTACCACACCACACCACCACAGCCACCCTACCACACCACACCACCACAGCCACCACACCACACCACACCACCACAGCCACCCTACCACACCACACCACCACAGCCACCACACCACACCACCACAGCCACCCTACCACACCACACCACCACAGCCACCACACCACACCACACCACCACAGCCACCCTACCACACCACACCACCACAGCCACCCTACCACACCACACCACCACAGCCACCACACCACAGCCACCCTACCACACCACACCACCACAGCCACCACACCACACCACACCACCACAGCCACCACACCACACCACCACAGCCACCCTACCACACCACACCACCACAGCCACCACACCACCACAGCCACCCTACCACACCACACCACCACAGCCACCCTACCACACCACACCACCACACCACCACAGCCACCCTACCACACCACACCACCACAGCCACACCACACCACACCACCACAGCCACCCTACCACACCACACCATCACAGCCACCCTACCACACCACACCATCACAGCCACCCTACCACACCACAGCCACCACACCACACCACACCCTACCACACCATCACAGCCACCACACCACACCACACCACCACAGCCACCCTACCACACCACACCATCACAGCCACCCTACCACACCACACCACCACAGCCACCCTACCACACCACACCACACCATCACAGCCACCCCACCACACCACACCACACCACAGCCACCACACCACACCACAGCCACCACACCCCACCCCACCCCACCCCACCACACCACACCACTCACCTGAATTGTTATTACGTGAAATATTAGTAAAAGGTTTACTCCACAACGCCACACTGTCCCCTCGATGTCCTGTACCTGACGTTGGATTAATACCTGGCAGGTAACGAGCTTTGCCCAGGTAAAACTGTTTCGCTGACGACCGACTGTTGTGTTGTCCACTGTTTTGTCTGTTGTTCAGCGTCGGGGCTTTCACGGGAAGTGGGGCCTTTTTTTTCGAGAAGCTGAAAATAGATGAAGGAATCGTAATCATCATCATCATCATCATTTTACGTCCCCTTTTCCCTGCTTGCAAGGGTGGGACGGGAACTGATTCTGGCTTGATTTCTACAGCTGGATGCCCTTCCTAACACCAACCTCATTTACAGTGAATGCTGGGTGCTTTTTTGCTGTGGCACCTCCACGACCATTTTGCAGTGGAATGATAGCGACCCCAGTCCCTATCATCTCATTTCTACAGCTGGATGCCCTTCCCAACACCAACCTCATTTACAGTGAATGCTGGGTGCTTTTTTGCCGTGGCACCTCCACATCCACTTTACAGTGAGTGCTGGGTGCTTTTCTGCTGAGGCACCCCCATGTCCACTTTACAGTGTGGGCTGGGTGCTTTTCTGCTGAGGCACCCCCATGTCCACTTTACAGTGTGGGCTGGGTGTTTTTTTGCTGAGGCACCTCCACATCCACTTTACAGTGTGGACTGGATGCTTTTTTGCTGAGGCACCCCCATGTCCACTTTACAGTGTGGGCTGGGTGCTTTTTTGCTGAGGCACCTCCACGACCACTTTACAGTGTGGGCTGGGTGCTTTTTTTGCTGTGGCACCTCCACGTCCACTTTACAGTGTGGGCTGGGTGCTTTTTTGCTGATGCACCCCCATGTCCACTTTACAGTGTGGGCTGGGTGCTTTTTTGCTGAGGCACCCCCACGACCACTTTACAGTGTGGGCTGGGTGCTTTTTTGCTGAGGCACCTCCACGACCACTTTACAGTGAGTGCTGGGTGCTTTTTTGCTGAGGCACCTCCACGTCCACTTTACAGTGTGGGCTGGGTGCTTTTTTGCTGAGGCACCTCCACGTCCACTTTACAGTGTGGGCTGGGTGTTTTTTTGCTTAGGCACCTCCACGTCCACTTTACAGTGTGGGCTGGGTGCTTTTTTGCTGAGGCACCTCTACGTCCACTTTACAGTGTGGGCTGGGTGCTTTTTTGCTGAGGCACCTCCACGTCCACTTTACAGTGGAATGATAGGGACCCCAGTCCCTATCATCTCATTTCTACAGCTGACTAAACTGGAGCAATGTGAAATAAAGTGTCTTGCTGAAGGAAACAACACATCACCTGGTCTGAGAATTGAACTCACAACCCCTTTGATTGCAAGGCCAATGCTCTAACAACTAAGCCATGTGCCTCCATATATATATATATAATTATATATTCGTGTACAGATATTTTTGCATACACAATAACAAAATATAAACAAACGTATTTATTTCACGAGGCTCGATAAGGATAAATATATATCATATATATAAGAACCCTAGAGCAAATCCCGAGCAACGCCGGGCCATTCTGCTAGTTTATCTACTAAATTTTTAAATTTTGTAACTCTTGATTAATCATAAATATTCTTATATATAATGATTGCTTATTTTAAGATCCACTTCTTTTAAAATTTTCAAATGTCTACACTTCCGGCTAGCGTCCGTTATATCATAACACTTATTACATCTCTTATATAAACATCCATATATTTGCAGTAGTAGTAGTATGTACTTACCTGCCAAACTCCTCATCGAAGCCAACATCATCCAGCATATTACTGGTACCATTTTCGGAGTGTTTTTCCTTCAGGCCGGACAGGAACGACTGCTTGCCTTTCGGACCTTCGGCAAAGTCAAAGCTGTCCAGTTCCTCCCAAGACATGTCTAACCCCCACCTCTTGCGGGCGCTGGCCTTTTTGGCTGGATGGTGGACCTGCTGTTGTTGTTGTGGGTTGTTGTGGTGGTGGCTATAGTGATTACGTTGTGGTGAAGTTGCCTGGAAAGAAAGAAATATTTATATATATATATATATATATATAGTAATAATAATTGTTTCTATTTTTGGCACAAGGCCAGCAATTATGCCAGTGTATTACTGGTACTTTATATCATCATCATTTTACGTCCTCTTTACCCTGCTTGCAAGGGTGGGACGGGAACTGATTCTGGCTTGATTTCTACAGCTGGATGCCCTTCCTAACACCAACCTCATTTACAGTGAGTGCTGGGTGCTTTTCGACCGTGGTGCCTACACGTCCACTTTACAGTGAGTATTGGGTGTTTTTTGCCGTGGCACCTCCCCGACCACTTTACAGTGGAATGATAGGGACCCCAGTCCCTATCATCTCATTTCTACAGCTGAGTAAACTGGAGCAATGTGAAATAAAGTGTCTTGCTCAAGGAAACAACACACCACCCGGTCTGAGAATTGAACTCACAACCTTTCGATTGCAAGGCCAATGCTCTAACCACTAAGCCATGTGCCTTCATTTATTAAAATAACATTAAAGTTTTAAGCAAAGAATCTCTGCTTTCACCCTTAATGGGGTCTTCTGAAACTAAAAAAATCAATTTGTGAACGCAGAAGTAAATATTTCGAAAAACGTTGCAATCGAAGGAAAACAGAAAGACGGACGTTCCCTGGCAATGAACGGAAAAAAGCGAAGATAATATGTGGAGCGATGAAAACAAATACACGCAAAGACAAAACCATGTTTATGGTATAAATGGAGTCATTAGACTAATATTCTATTTAGGAAACCGAATGATTCTCGGCTTCGGAGTTCAGAATAATGTAAATAAATTACTAGAACGAAAAATGACAGAGGTTATTAAAATCATTTAAATAATTGTGCCCTCCTCACCTGGGGTACAATTATTTAAATGGAGGCACATGGCTTAGTGGTTAGAGCATTGGTCTTGCAATCGAAAGGTTGTGGTTTAATTCTCAGACCGGGTGATGTGTTGTTTCCTTGAGCAAGACACTTTATTTCACATTGCTCCAGTTTACTCAGCTGTAGAAATGAGATGATAGGGACTGGGGTCCCTATCATTCCACTGTAAAGTGGACGTGTAGGCGCCACGGAAAAAGAAAAAGCACCCAGCACTCACTGTAAATGAGGTTGGTGTTAGGAAGGGCATCCAGCTGTAGAAATGAGATGATACGGACTGGGGTCCCTATCATTCCACTGTAAAGTGGTCGTGGAGGTGCCACAGCAAAAAAGCACCCAGCACTCACTGTAAATGAGGTTGGTGTTAGGAAGGGCATCCAGCTGTAGAAATCAAGCCAGAATCAGTTCCGGTCCCACCCTTGCTAGCAGGGAAAAGCGGACGTTAAATGATGATGATGATGATGATGATGATGATGGTGATGATTTCGTTAAGAGGTGCCTACTGACTTTAGGTATCGCTTTGTTGTACATTTATTATTTTAAACCGAGTCTGGCAAACCATATTGGGACAACTCCCGTCTAACCCATGCTAGCGTGGAAGATAGACGTTAAAGGATGATGACATTCACACACACACATACACACATAAGCCATGACCACCACTGTTGAAAAACAAAAACAAAAAAAAGCACCTACCCGGGTTGTCCTAGCAGACGCCAACGTCGGTAAGATGTTGGGGTTGTTGCGGTGGTTCTCGGAAAGGGGCTTTAGCTGGGGGTGAGTGCGCGGTGTGTGGTACTTGAACTTCTCCAGGGGCACAGAGACGCTGCCGCCCGCTTCGCCTCTGCTGAGCCCGCTCGTCGCACTTCCAGCCAATCCCTCCACCCGCTTGTTACCCAGATGCTGTTGTTGTTGCTGCTGTTGTTGTTGTTGTTGCTGTTGTTGTTGAGGTTGTTGCTGTTGTTGTTGTTGCTGTTGTTGTTGTTGTAGTTGGTTGGTTCCATTCAATTTCACACCAACGTGGAAGAAACTATACCTCAATGTCTGTGGATATATATTTATATATATGTATGTTTATATGTGTGTATATATATATATATATAAATATATGTGTGTGTGTAAATAGATAAATGTATATATACATGTA